>JARYGA010011499.1:0-42830 GCA_030545235.1 Helianthus tuberosus | reverse complement strand
CACAGACTCCCCCTCACGAAATGCTCATCATGTTTAGCACTTGGAATTTTGAAAATCAGCTCTCCAACATCAGTTGTTGAAAATCTTTTTGAATTTTTCAAAATTTTATGCTAAAACACACTGAAAATCTTTTTGGAGTTTTGAAATTAAGAAATGCAGTAAAGAAATATTTACATCCAATATTTTTGTGAGTTTGTGTAAGAGAATCATATCAGTTTTTGAGACAAATCACCAACATCGTTAAGCGTTAAACATTTTAAGTTCTAAACGATTCACTTAGATTGTCAGTATACTGATCTACTTAAATTTTCACACAAAGTTCAGCTGTTTCGAGATATGAGATTAATGTTTTAAGCACTTAAACTTATTCATGTGTCCCACCCCAGAATATACACCCGTATCCAGATCCCAATATTCAGTCTTACAGGTGAGTATACCTAGATGATATCTGTAAAGTGTTAAATTGCGAGGGCCGTGAGAGCTCAGGCTATTGCTTCCGCAAAATCAGAGAGATGACGGCTTCGACTTTTGGTGGGTTCCCTTTAGAGAATCTTTTCTTCAACAGCACATGATTAGCATTTTGCAATGTTTCATCATTTTTTATGCTGAGGGTGGGCTATATTTCAAGCAAGCGTAAAGTATTCTCCGGGGGACTAGGCCATTGATTCCGCAAAATCAGAAGTCTCGGGATAATACCCCAGATATCACTAAGCATAAAGACCTAGTATCTCAGAAAGAGGGACCTTTCAAACAAGATTTCGGGGGTTACCCATGTATCCGAGAGATGTTCCCTACGATATAAGCAAGTTTGAAATTTAGGTTTATATCTCATCACAATCTACTAAATGTGTAAAAACCTACTGGCACATCATCAGTGAGACCGTTTATCACATTTTATCTATCCAATTCTTTAGCATGCTGTGATTGTCCACTGATGTACTATCATTTAAAGAAATTTTCTAATGTTTTTGGATTTTCTGAAATGTCTTACTCCCCCTAAAATTCAAAATTATTTAAAGAAATTTAAAAAACAAACTATACAATGTAAAGTGACAACTGATATCGAATCACTTCAATTCGCCATCCACTTGGCATAAACAATCAGAACTCCCCCTGACAACAAACTATTTTCCCATTATGATTTCAAAACACTTAAGTTTGTTTTAATCAAATGATTTTTCCGGAAAATAAATTTTGTTGATTTTATAAAACCACTTGTAGATTAGGGGATCAATTCATCACCTTGTTTTCTCAATCATTTTGAAATAATATAACAATTTTAAATTCAATCAACAAATACCACTTGTAGAAAATCAAGTACAACTTAATGTCCCTGATTTACCACTTGTAAGTCGAAATATCACTGAAGTGAATTTCTCAAGAAAGATGCTGAGTCCTGCTCCACGATTACCAACTTAGGAGCTCCGGCAAGTCAGAATTTTACATATGAAAAACAGACATCCAAGTCTGACTAAACTTGGATGTAACCTCTTCAACTTCACTTGGAGTTGGGCTGTAAGTTACCTTTTTTGATTCATAAAATTCTTTAACCCCTTTGGCCTTACCATCGACCATTTTCCCAAAAATCTTTTTCACATTTCCATTAAAAACTTTTTCGACATCAAATTCTTTCTTCTCAGAATAGAATTGATTCGAGATCTCAACTTTACCAACCTTTTGTTTAAAATTTTCAGCCCTCAAAGGTGGAAAGTTATCATCATCAATTGGCGGAACTGAATTTTCATTTTTTACCTCAACTTGTGGCTCCTCTGATTTTATGGAATCAGATTCATCGCCAGATTTCACATCTGATTTCTTAACAACCCACATTTGATTGTCAGAATTCACCCTTCTTTTGTAAAATCTTTTCTTTGAACATTCACCAACTTCATATGTTGAATTTTTAAAAACTTTGAATTTCTCATTTGGTGGTTCATTTTCTCAACATTTTTTTCTTTGAGTTTAGAAACAACTTCCTGTTTGATGTTGGTTGCCTTAGGACAGTTCCAGGCAATGTGTCCAACTTCTTAACATCTGTAACAGGTTCTTGTTTCCTTTCTTTGATAGGCTCCAATGTTCATTCCCTCTTGTTTTTTAGCAAGGAATTCTCTGTTCGATTGTTTCCAGAATGAGCTCCTTTCTTCTTCTTCCGTACTTGCTCCTGAAACAAATACAATTTTTGTTTTATAAATTTTCTCATTTTTATGATTTTTCGGTGGAATGAAACCAAGACCTTTCTTTTTGAAATTACCGTTATGGTTTGGTTTCGTTCGATAACCTGAACCAGAACTGTAACCCTTTTTCTTGTTTAATCTTTGTTGAACTCTTGAGGTATAAGATTTAGGTTTTTCAGAAAGATTTACATCTTTTATTTCAGAAATGTTAATTTCTGTTAGTTTGAAAACTTTTTTGATCATTTCTGGTTTAACACCTCTTATTGGAAATTCATCATCAGAATAAAATTTGTCTGAATCATTCAAAGTATATGCCACTTTGATTGGTTCATCACTCAAATTAGATTTTGATAACAGGAATTCTTTATTGTAAACCCTTTTAACCGACGACTTTTGATTATCAAATGATGAACTCGAACTCTTGGATTCGGATTTTGACTCTGACTCCTCATCTTTTTCTAACACCTGATCAACCACTTTCTTTATTAACTCAGACTCATGATCAGTGTCAGACGATGTGAACGTGACGTCAATATTTTCTGGTAACTCATCAGTTGTTTCTGACTTTAACTTTATATTGACAGCCTTTTTGACTTGCTCCTCATTTGGTTTTCTAGGAGAATAACCTTCCCAGATCAGAGGCGGACACTTGTTATAACCGACACTCTGTTTCTTACTAGTATCCTTCTCTTTCGGCTTCTCGTCCTAAAATACTTCTAAACCTGCAACAGTTAGATAAATTCGATCAATCAGATAATCAGAACTAGAATAGCTTTGTAACAATCTTCTAATTCTTTCATTTTCTATCTTTTCTGTCTCCAACTCTTGCTTCCATTTTGCACTTTCTTCAATGTGAAAATTTATGGCTTTCTGCTTTGACATCATCACAGCATTCATCATTGTCAATGCATCTTCTCTTTCAGAATTTGTCTTTTGTAGACCAGTTACCGTTCTATTCAACACATCATATGATTCTTTCACGTAGTTGAGATTAAACAATAAATTCTCTTTCATTTTCTCAAACTCATTCATCTTCTCATCTTTCTCTGCACACTGCTTGCAAGATTCCAAACATTTTTGACACGGTTTGATAACTTCAACAATCTTTTCAACTTCGATTATCTTTTTAGCTTCAATCACTTTTTCAGCATCATCAACTTCTTCACTCTGTTCATTCTTTGCTTCTTGAACAACACTTTCACATTTCATCTTTCTTTGTTCTTTTGTTGCTCGTCTCTGCTTCAGCTTCTCCAATCTATCTACAAAATAAAATTCAAAACTTTCAGGAGATAACATAGATTTTCCAATATTTATTTGTGTCTCCTCTTCATCATCACTATCATCAGATGATGATTGATTAAAGACTGACTGTTGAATGATTTGTGCAGTGAGAGCCACTTTGGAACCAGGTGGAATGTATTTGTCCCAACTGAAACCTTCAGCCACTTTCTCATCATCTTGATCGATTATACCATAATACGCTTTCTTATTTGCTTCTACGATCATTTTAGCATGAGCAGTTTGTGGTTCCTTTTGTTTGTAAGGTTGATCAGCAAGTTGTTGGTATATAGCTTTCCGATTGTAATAATCTTTTCCAAATGGATTCTGTGCTCCACTTGCTTCACGATTTTTACATTCCCTCTTGAAATGACCTTTCTCTCTGCATCGAAAACAAGTAACTTTAGATTTATCAAAACCCAAAGTAGAAACATTTGCATCCCTAAAATCATCTCTTCCTGTAATCATCTTAAACTTTTCAGCTCTCCTCAACACACTAGCTAAACACCATTTAATATCCATTAATTCCATCTCTTCAGCATCTATCTGATCGTAATCCTCTTTCGTCAGCATAGGATTCCCGATTCTCCCTACAACCAATCCCTCATAAGACTCTAATACTGTAGCAAGTAACGACATGTGACTTTTGGCAATCTCTTCAGAAAAATTTTGACCATTCTGAAGATGCAATACGATATTGCAATTCAACACTTGACCATTACTGCTGTTTGAGTTTTGAAACTGATGACTTGATGTAGAACTCTTTGGATTAACATTCAGATATGAAGAAAAACCACTGCTGCTGCTTAGACTTTGATTGACTGATCCAGATGAGTTTTCAGCACTGAAAGCAGTTTGAACTTTTGGACTTAATTCAACCTCTTGAACACTTCCTTTGTAATACATTTTGACATCTTGTTGACCACTCGGATTATTCATTCTATCAATCTTCTGTTGTTCTAGATCTTGACCCTCAATCTTTTCAATGAACTGTGAAATAGTCAACTTGTCATATTCTCCTGTGTTTTTCAAGATCATCAAATACGTAACCCATTCTTTCTGAGGTAATGCATCAGCTAACTTGTCGACCCATTCTTCTTGATCTTTGACAATTTCTAACAAAGACATAGTTCTCACTAAATGGCAATATCTTTCAATCAGTTTCTTTGATGATTCACCCAGCAAGCTTGAAAACAAGTCAAATTCTTTTTTAAGTAATGCTTTCTTGCTCCTGATCATCTTCTCACTACCCTCAAATTTAGTTTTAAGTGCATCCTAGATTGATCGTGAAGTATTGTTGTGCTGAAGCAAAATGAAGATGTCTTCTTTAATAGCTTGCTGTAACAGACTGATCATCATCTTTTCAGCTTTATACATGTCTCGTTCTTTGTCCGTAAATTCAGAAATTGTTTTGATAACTCCCAAATCTGTACGCGGCTTGACATACTTTTTCTCAATACACTCCCAAGATCTCAAATGATTAGCTTGAACCCAGTTCTCAAACCGATCTTTCCAACCATAATACTCCTCAATTCCCATGAGTTTCGGGGGTTTTTGTAAAGTTCCAGTTTCGTTTTCCATGTTCATTCTCTGAGCAATGGTAGCTGGAGTAGTCGGGGCTGTAGCAAACGCGTTATAGAATTCCTCTTCCATGATTCGGGAAATTTTTTTACAAAACAAACACTTTTAAACGAAATCCCGTTCAAACGAAATCCCGTTCAAACGAAATACCAGTTGAAGCGAAATCACCTGCACTACAATTTCAAGCGAAATACCAACTCACACGGAAATACTTTTCAAACGGAATCACTCTCAAACGGAAACACCTGTTGAAACAGAATACCCTTTTTCAAACGAAATTACTGATTTCGTTTGAAATACTTCAAGCGAAATAACAAATTGGAGCAGAATAGTGATTTTGAACGGAATCACTCAAGCGAAATACTGGTTTCGAGCGAAATTAAGGTTTTATTCCGGGCGAAATACTGCTGACGTCATCACTTCGAGCTGTTTTTGCCAAAATTGATTAGGATTTAAGTCGATTTTAGATCTGAAACATTCAAGGGTTTGTTAAAACACTATTGCGCGTATAATGTGAGAAAATTAGCCGATTTTAACCGTGAAAAGTTGTTAATTTTGAAAAAGAAGGTGTAGAAATCGGAAATTGCAGCTGAATTGGTAGAACTCCCCCTCCTGAGCTCTGATGCCACTTGTAGGATCGATTTCAGACCCGAAACGAGTCGTTCAGAGGTGTTCTTCTTAATACGAGTGGAGGAAACTAACGTATCGAGTTCGAAAAAGCTTGCAATTCACTTTAAATGTCTTTTTGATTGATTTGACAAAGTTTTACAGCAAGATGACACTTCGGCAGCACTTCGGCTCTCAAACCGGAATCTAATTTCGTACCAAATGACACGGCTCATCCTAGTATTTATAGGCATGCTAATTCCGCTTGAACCAGTCCACACGAAATTACATTTCTAGCGAAATTAGTGATTTCGTTTGAACTGACTTGATGTGATTTCGAGCGGAATTACAAATTCTAATTCCGTGCGAAATTACCTCTCATCCTATATTTGACATTTTTTCTCGTACAACGTGCCCTAATCTATCTATATACAAACAAGACTCGATACAAGATGAAGTCGACAGACGGATGCACCAACAGTTTATGCAGGATTCATGACTTGTAGTTAAATGAATTGTTTAACAAAAGTAGTCATGAACCTTGTAAAATGTTTTCATTTATAAAATCATGTGAAAATCGATAAGAAAATCATATGATATAAAAGAACAATGCATGGTTAAATAAATAACCAAGTGGAAATGAATTTGTATAAAATATGTGATTTGTAAAACAATGACGTGTTTTTTGTACAAAAATGTATCATGTCTTTGTTCCTGTCAAAGTGGCTTAGATAACGCTACTACGTGTAATATAATAAAAGAACTTATATATAGGAAGTACCAGCGACGTATCCACCATGCTTTTATCATATAACACATAGCCTCGTTATATAAGTCACTCACCAATAATCAACCAAAATGTCTTGTTTAAAACAAATGTCAAAATGTTTATGTGTAAATCATGTTCAATGTCATGTGTAAACTGTGCCATTTATACCCAAATGTAATGTATAGCAAGTAGAAAGTATCTACTCAAACTATATGATAATGTCTATGTGAAAACAATGTCATGTACGGTGAATAAAAGTGTGACAACCCGAACTCCCAAGGTTAGTCTCGTAATCTTGATTCTCATTATTCTTCGTTCATATTCTTGACTGTGTTAAACTGGTTATGCGTAAACGTAATCGTGTATGATTAAGTGTATGTTTGAGTGTATATGATTGGGTGTGGATGTTATGTTGGGCCGCCCGTGTGTTTGGGCTGCGAGTGCATTTGGGCCGTACACACATGAGCTCATTTCTTTGGTCCGCAACACATGAGCCCATACTCCTTTATGGGTTTGCTTAATTGTATATTAAGGAGTTAGGGGATATGTAAACTAGGATTTGGTAACATAAGAAAACCCTAACTACCTCTCTTCTACTTTTCCTCAACCCGATGACAGTAGACCCCCCTGCTTCGAAGCTCTTCGTGGAGTCTCATTCTCCTCTTCGGAACTGACATCGTACACTCCTTCAAGCGGTATGACTCTTCATTATGTGATACATCTCTGTTGTTAATTTATAGTTATGTGATTATGGTTCTGTGATCAAGTAGATGCTTGGTATTGCATGATATTAGGACATGATTTGAAAACTCATTATAAACTAAACATAATCTGGCCGATTGTTATAATGCTATTGAATGATGATGATAGATTGATGATTTCATGTGATCCGATCTGAATGTGTTAACTATATTTTTGTTATGATATGGCTGTGTTTTTACGGCTTGGTTTATCCATAATGATTAGGGGAAACACTTGTGTAATGTTATCGATATTACATATGGTTGGTGAGAACTATGATTATGAATTGTAACTGAATGATTAGGGTTCGTAGAGAACCATCATCAGCTGTGAATGTGCAGCGATGAAAAACACAGCAGCGACGAAAAACATAGTCCCCGTTGGCTGGTTCTCGACGAAACTCCCATGTCGATGAAAGATGGGTTCTTCGTCGACAGGGTTATAGTAAATATTGGGTTTTTCGTCAAACATGGTTATGGCGAATAACAGGTATTTCGTCGGCTGATTTATGATGAAACACTTGGTTTTTCATCGTGTACTTGAACAATGACAATAAGTAACAGATAGTAATGCATGTGATGAAGGATAAGATATGTACATGGGACACTCTTGGTACTTGATAACCCTACTGTCTGAGATTGAGAACTTTGGCTAGATTGTATAAATAGAACATTTATCTATTATTAATTGTTAAGTGAAAACACATGAAATGTGCACTTGTATGAGTATTGGGTATGTGTACATGTTAACAGTGATAGTTATGTCAGATGCAAACTATGTACAAATACGAAACCTGAATGATTGTAAAACTGATGTTGATGGCAACCATTGTTGGAAACATGAACTTGTGTTATAAACTTGCATGAGACCTAAATGCTTGTTGTGTGTTATGTGACTTGTTGAATACATGAATCGGATACGTGTTTATGAAACTGATTATCTTTGGTACCCACGGTAGGGATTGATTGGCCAACTGGGAATGGGTAATGTAACGTAACATACCGAGCAAATCTAAGGTGAGTTCACTGCTCTTTTTCCAAGCATGCGTCCTGGGGAGGGACATCTGGTAAACGTTCCGGGGAGGAATATCGGGTAAATGGGTTTGACTGGAATGTTAAATCTGGTTTGTTGGTTAATACACGTATATCTATCACTCAAGTCCCTCCTACCGATTGTTGCCGGAGAGGCAACGGGGTATTAGTTAATAGCGCTATTTAGGTTTGGCACCCTCACACCACACCGAGGAGGTCGGGAGTGAACTAATGACCCCCATCTTGACCATTGCTTTGATAGAGGCTTTGGGGAATAGGGCAAATAATCTGGAGCCATCAGCGGTAAGCGTGTGATTAACAACATCGAATTTGTGAAACGTTTTAATCTGGTAACTGGTAACTAAACACGTTAACAAACTTTGAACTCACCAGCGTCGTCTGACACACTTGTCTGCATGCTTGCATGTAAATAGATTCATGGTTGGAACTTGCTATCTGGGAGTGCTGGAGTGGTCATGGGTCGAGACGCTTGGATATACGTTTCATTGGTTGTGATCACTTATTTTGAAAAGATGATTAATGATTTACAATATGCTTCTGCTGAACGTTTACTTTGGTTTTAACTTATGTATTGGAATTATATTACGAAATGAATGAAATGTTTTACTTAAATATTTATTATCGTTCAATGTGATTGGTGGCCGGATCCTGGTACGTCACACGTCCTGCGGTGTTTCCGCATGTGTTATTTTGGGGGTGTGACAGTTTGTTATCAGAGCCACTGGTTATAGTGAACTTGGTTTTAAAATTTTTTTTTTATAAAACCAGACTATAACTGAATAGTTCTGAAAACAAGAATACGACCATGACACTCAGCTCCAGATTGCAAGGTTCATCTCTTTCATGTGTCTTGTACATTGCATGGCTAGTGTACACTTGTTTATGATGTAGCATACGGACACACACTCGTCACTATAGCATAATTTCATGAATTGCTTGTTTACTTTATGATGCGTAGTTGGTGTGTCGTAGTTTATAGATTCCTGTGATCTTATCGTTTAGATAACCTCTGTTTGGCATTCGAGTTTGAGGAATCATTTGACATGAGTTTGGAGGAACTGAGATGAACATGCAAATCACAATATTATTGTGGGTGCACACATAATAATAATGTGGGGTGCATGCGAGTCCTAGTGATGCTTAACAAGTGAAAAAAGGGGTTCTGTTCCGTATTTCGATCAATGAGAAACATAACAAACCTATAGGGGTCCTAGCAGTAATTGCCTTCTACTTGAAACGTGATCTTTTCACTCCTCTCTGAATCCTTACGAATCTCGATGCTATCGAGTATTACATGGACACCCATCTGAACGCCTAGCAGACTGTGTAGAATGTTAGGTGCTTATACGAACGCCCTTGAGTTGGACGTCGCAACGTTAAATGACTGATCTATACTCTCCTTACTTCTCTTCGTTTGCTAGAACTCAATCTATTAACGTCTTAGATCCCGAAGTGCGATCACTTCTGCAACACTCTCGCAACATACCGTGTATTACTCAATCAACCTACGAGATCGATGGACAAGAGGATGAATGTGGTACTTTACCGACCTCAGTATTAGAACGACCCTGATTGCCGGCAACGAACTCTAGCAGATTGCCTTCAACCGAATCCTTAACCCTAGTCAGCGACTTATGGGAGTCAACTCTTACGAATTAATCAGGACATAAACGATGACAATTGCCCATGGTGTGGAATGTGTAACTTCTTGCACAGTGAGTAGCACTTTAGGACGTGGCACAGAATGTGAAAAGAAGGACTTGGTTGGTGAAAGATCGTAGGGCTCCATTTCAAGAAACGACATTAGAGGCAACACGCACGGCAACATCAATGTACTCGTAATCGTAGCCTACCGTATGGAAACAAAGGTGACTTCCACAAGGATTGGCTGTGATTAAGTCAAAATGTCAACAACCAAGGGAACGATGACAGTATTGGGAATCCACGTGACCGTAGCAACACTGGTAGTAGTGCTTGTGGAAGGGCATTTAGGATTTGCGTGAGCGACGCCAGGCATAATAGCAACATGGTGGCTAGTATGAGTAGCTAATCGCTTCGTATCTGTTTTGTTTAACCCTAATGCTTCTTGAATCTGAACCTGTGGTGGGGTTGGCTGATGGCAAGCCAATTGAAACTTCATATGCTTGTTGGGATGCAAACTCGACCTTGTGGGACAAGTGTTCGACATCAACTTTCTTCTACTACCCTTGATGGTTTCGATTCAGTAGTTAGTGTGGATTGGTTATCGAGAGATCGCGAAGATATACCCTGTGCGAAGAAAATTTTTGCGTATCCTTCTCCCTAGTGGAGAATCGTTATCTGTTCTAAAGCATCAGAGTGGTACAAAGGTTAGGGCCATTTCAGCATTGAAAGTCCAGAAGTGTCAGCGAAAGGATTACCCCGCTATGTTAGCACTCATTACTGATGTTAAGCTTAAGGAAAAGAGGATCGAGGATCCACCAATTGTTCATGATTTCTCCCTGTGTGCTACCAGAAGAACTATCGGGTTTACCTTCACATTGTCAGGTGGAATATCAGATCAGTATCATGTCAGAAGCAGCTCTTATTACTAGTACTCCATATTGTCTCATAACAGGAAGGTTGCAGGAACTGCCTAATCAACTTCAGGAACTGTTGGATAGGAGTTTTATCGGACCTAGTTTTTCGCTTTGGGGAGCCCAGTTATATCTGTGAAGATAAGCCTTTTCGTATGTGTACTGATTATCGAGAACTTAACAAGGTGACAGTTAAGAACCGCTTGCCTCGACCATATGTTGACAACCTGTCGACCGGTTGCGAGGGACAAGCTTCCATTCGAGGATTGACTAACGAACGAACTATCATCAGATGGAAGTACAAGGGGAGAATGCTCTTAGAACGGCATATCGAACGCAATGCGGCCATTGCGACTTTGTACACCATGATCATTGAGTTAATCAACACACCTGCAGCTTTATGGACCACATGAATCGACCATGCTTATTGATGACGTTTTTAATCATTTCCAGGAGAAAGGAACATCATGGGCGGAATATGTGTCATATTTTAGAGCTCCTAGGGGAGGGGCAACTCTAAGCGAAGCCTACCAAAGTGTGACTTCAGGGTTCGAGAAGTACACTTTCTTGGTCCTGTAATCAACGAAGTGGGAATACACGTGTCACACCCTGGCTTTTGCGGAAGCGTGGTTAATTTGGTGTGACTTCTCAATACCATAGCTTAATCATAACAAAGCTATATGAAGTAAAAACATGCAAGATCATCCATTAAGTTTTGAAAACCAAATACAGTACCATTGTTCTAACGGGAACGTACCCTAACAACCACAACCTTGTTCAACAGACATTACAAACTTAAAACATAACATAAACATGGTTTAAGGATTGTGTCTTGTCCAGGAAAGAGACACATCCCCTAAACCCCGGATGACCTCGGAAACTAGTGCAGCGGAAAACATGCCATACCGTGCCAGATCTCGTTAATTTCCTGAAATACATGTAAGTTGAAAAATCAACAATAATGTTGAGCGAGTTCATGTGTAAGTGAGTAAGTAAACCTTTGTGAGTATAAAAATAGTCGTGGTATGTAGCCAATAAGGGGACTTGTGATCACCAATGGTTTGCAAGGCCACTGATATATGTGAAGTGCAAATAGGGAGACTCAAACCTAGCAGATTTCGACACGGCAATAGTATGTGGACAAAGTCACCCCAAGGTCCGTTTCTAGTTTGGCCTGGGGCTGGGCTCGCTACACCCAGATAGATCTACCGCTCCTGTCCCTCGGTCCCGACATGAGGACTAATGGCCTCATATTGCTCCTACCCACTCACATGATCTGAGTAATAAACCTCCTTACGCTAACCATACCGTATATAAAGTACTTGTAAACAAAGTAACATGTATTTCACCCCCGCAGTTAAGAAAACTGAAGACAGTTAGAGAAAAGGGGGACATGAACTCACAGTCGGTGCGTCTCTACCAAGTATCTCCAAATCAGAAAGCTGTGCGACGACCTGCAAGTGCTAATTCTATTAGACGGACGGCCGTGCCTTAGCTTTATAGTTTATGTTTTTGGGAAATAGTTAGACAACTATTTCGTGTTTACTTTTTGTATACTTGGTAGTTAATTCTTCTTCCCAAGGATGGGGATTCAATACATGCGCGTTCATAAATATTTTCGTAAGTGCGTAAGTTACGTTTTAACAATCGAGTGGTAATATAATTACCGGTGTAACTTATATATTTATGGTGAAAGCGTTCGTAATATTTTGGAATCGTTAACGTTCGTAAATATTATTTTTACTCTAAAAATAATATTTAGGCATTTTCACAAAATAATCATAAACAGTGTGTGAAAAATATATATTTATCACGCTAAATTTTGTGAAAATCCCACCTCCGAATATTTAGTAAATAAAGTCATGGCGAAATTTATGTTTTGAAAACATGTCAAAAATAATTCTAACACTTGTTGTGTAAATAATTCTAAGTGTTAGGTTTTTAGAAAAATTTCGCCAGAGTTTCCTCTGTAACTGGAGGTGGCCACGCTTTCAAGCGTATCATTTTCTTTTACCAAATCAATCTCAACAACTTCCTTATTCAATCAAACAATTTCCGACACATCAAACTAGTCGACAAGTATGTAAATCGCATAATCGCATGAACTTGTAGTTTTTCCGAAGCAATAGTGTAAATCCCATTATATTTTGTGGATCTTTATATAAAGTAATTTTGATCTCGTAAAAACCTTGTTCTTAGAGAAATCCGTCTTTACAACTTCTCGTCATCTTTTACAAAAACGGTTATTTGTCGGATCTTTTCATTTCACAAGTGTTTACACACTTGTGGTTTATAAAATCATATTTGTTAGTGTAAGATCCATCTTTTAGAAAAACATGGTTTCTTTAACTCTTGGTCCTTTGAAAATACCACTTGCAGATACGTAGATCTGCTAGTTTTAAACACTATCGTACAAGTTAAAACACTTTTACACAAGTAAAACAGTTTTACACAAGTTTATGTTTCGCGTGTGGTAGAGTTTCACCTTTTAACCCTTGTATTATCCAAAACAAGCTTATGTTAAGATCCATGATCTTACCAAACCGGGTTAAACGATGATCCGAGCTACCACAACATAGATCGGGTCTAAATAATCACATATTTCAAATACTACAACATTTACACAACATATATGCTATTAACCACCATTTTAAGTGTTTTTAGAAGACTTTTGTTCATCATTTTGCATTTTAACGAGATTTAACCAATAAAAATCCTTTTAACCACTTTAGAATAGTTTAAATACGAGTTCTAAGTATTATACCTCTAGCTCAAGGCTAGGGAAGGATCTTGACGAAAATGGCGTGGATAAAAGCTAGATAAAGAGGTCCTTCGAACTCCGAGCGCACCAAGACTCCTAATACTCGACCTTTGATGTATGTATGATGTTGGAATGGCAAGAACCAAAACCGAAAGTATGATGGATGTGGGTGGGGGTCTCGGCCGAGAGCTCTAGAGAGCAAGAGAGGAGAGTTGTTTTTGTGTTGTGTTGGCAAATGAACTTGTGTGTATTACTAAGTTACTTATAGACAATTGCCATGAGTATTAACTAAGGGTTAGTGTGTTATGTAGATATTGGACAACAATCACTAAACAAATCATCCAAGTACAAGTGTGTCCCCTTGGGGGACGGTTTCGGTCAAGAGGGGAGGGGGGTCCCTTGGTTCGATCTCAACTAGACAATTAGGTAATAGTTATGTTAAACTAAGTTAAGTTAAGTGTTTAACCTCGTTACTAATGTGTAGTGTGTTACAACGGGTGTTAGGGTAATCAGGGACCCTAACTGGCTTAGAAAAAGAGTAATAATGAAAACCTCAATATTTTCATGTTCCGGGTATAGTCCGGTTGTTCGGTTGGATAGTAATCCGTTAAAGCGCGTAATAAAGCTTTAAAGTGTCGTTATTATTCTTTTTAGTGACACTACTCATTCCTTCAAAGTGTCAGGAATATTTTCTCATGTATTGGCACTTTATTAGTTAGCTAGAAGCTGAATTGTTTATTAAAGTGCTGAGTTTTGTACTTAGAGTACGTTTTAGGCACATCCAGTCATAGTGACTTATCCCTAGAGACGCAGTTCCACAACCCTTATATCCCTACACTCACCACTAGTGTAGCCAAATATCTCAGGCTCTTATAGGCCTTGGAGGCAGTGTTTTCCTGATGCTGGCTTTATCAGCATGTTTAATAGGTTATCCGTGTATTGTGCTACTGTGCTCTTTGTGCATCATGTTTGTCACTAAGGTGCCGTATGTAAATAATGTAGTGACGATAAGTAAAGTATGATGCAAGTAAGTACATGTATCAGGTATCAGGTAGCAGTTTAACAGCTAGTTCAAACAAGCACAGTAATTAAGCAGTAATTAATTACTAATTAAGTCGTACGGATACCTGGTTTAGTGCGGGTTGTCACATTCTCCCCTCGTTAAATAAATTTCGTCCCGAAATTTAAGTTCTGCTTGTAGAAGCAGGGTTCTTAGGAAAAAGGTGGGGGTATTTTTCTTTCATCCGGTCCTCACGTTCCCAGGTGTATTCAGGACCATGTCTGGCATTCCCAACGAACTTTGACGAGCTTGACACTGCTCCGGCGGGTCTTGTTAACTTTCCAATCCGTGACCTCAACAGGTTCTTCAACGAAGTGGAGCGTGTCGTCAACATGAATCTCGTCGGTGGGAATGGCAACGTCAACTTGAGTTGGACTTTTCTTTAGATTCGATACATGAAATGTATCGTGAACACCATTCAGTTCAGCAGGTAGGTCCAACTTGTATGCTACTAGTCCTATTCTTTCCAGAATTCTGAAAGGACCAATGTAGCGTGGATTTAACTTCCCACGCTTTCCAAAGCGTGCCACCCCCTTCCAGGGTGAAACTTTCAATAACACCATTTCTCCAATTTGGAAATCCACATGTTTCCGGTTTGGATCCGCATAGGCCTTCTGTCTGTGGCGAGCTGCTTCGATGCGTTTAAGAATCTGCGCGATCTTGTCTGTCGTCTCTTGGACGATTTCGGGACCTGCAAGTTGTCTATCTCCGGCGTCAGCCCAACATAGGGGTGATCGGCACTTGCGTCCGTAAAGGGCTTCGAATGGCGCGACACCAATACTGGTGTGGTAGCTGTTGTTGTATGAAAATTCGACCAAAGGTAAGTGTTTATCCCAGCTACCGCCCTAATCCATAACACACGCCCTTAGCATGTCTTCCAAAGTCTGTATCGTGCGCTCGCTCTGGCCGTCAGTTTGCGGATGAAACGCAGTGCTCAGATTCAATTGGGATCCAAACGCTTCTTGGAAGGATTGCCATATCCTTGACACAAACCTTCCGTCTCTATCAGAGATGATTGAGAGAGGTACTCCATGGCGCGCGACAATCTCTCTCATGTATATTTCCACAAGTTTACTAGTACTGTCTTTCTCCTTGATTGGCAGAAAGTGTGCGGACTTTGTTAGGCGGTCAACTATCACCCAAATCATATCATGGCCTCTTGGCGTTCTTGGCAATTTCGTAATAAAATCCATGGAGATTTGTTCCCATTTCCACATGGGAATTTCAGGCTGTTGCAGAAGTCCTGAAGGCTTCTGGTATTCCGCTTTAACCTTAGCGCACGTTAAACATTTGCTCACGTAAACAGCAACATCGCCTTTCATCCTAGGCCACCAATAATAATCTTTGAGATCCTGGTACATCTTATCCGATCCAGGGTGGATAGAGTACCGTGACTTGTGAGCTTCGTCAAAAATAACTTTCCTTAATCCACCAAACAGAGGAACCCAAATCCTTTTCTCGAAGCATAACGTTCCTTCCTCGTTTGGTACCAGTAGCTTTTCCATCCTACGGAGACATTCTTCTTCAAGGTTTCCTTCCTTGAGAGCTTCCTTTTGCGCGGCACGAATGCGCAAGGAAAGATCGGTTTGGATAATCATTTCCAAAGCTCTAACCCTTATGGGTTTGATTCTTTCTTTACGACTTAGGGCATCGGCGACTACATTCGCCTTCCCTGGATGATACTTTACCTCGCAGTCGTAGTCGTTCAGCAACTCAACCCATCGTCTCTGCCTCATATTCAACTCCTTCTGGTTGAATATATGCTGTAGGCTCTTGTGATCTGTAAAGATTGTACACTTCGTACCATAAAGGTAGTGTCTCCAGATCTTTAAAGCAAAAACCACTGCGCCAAGCTCCAAATCGTGTGTGGTATAGTTCTTTTCATGTACTTTCAGTTGACGCGATGCGTAAGCAATAACCTTTTGGCGTTGCATCAACACGCAACCCAATCCTTGGCGCGATGCGTCGCAGTATACCACAAAATCATCTGTACCTTCTGGTAGAGCTAAGATTGGCGCGTTACAAAGCTTATCCTTCAGTATCTGGAATGCTTCTTCCTGTTTGATTCCCCAATCAAACGTCTTATCTTTCTGGGTGAGGAGCGTCAAAGGTTGAGCGATTCTTGAAAAATCCTCAATGAACCTTCGATAATAGCCAGCCAAACCCAAGAATTGCCGAATCTCGGTTGGCGTCTTTGGCGTTTCCCAATCCTTGATCGCCTCGATCTTGGTTGGATCCACGTGGATTCCATCTCCATTTACCACGTGCCCAAGGAATTGGACTTCACGTAGCCAAAATTCGCACTTGGAGAATTTGGCATACAGCTGTTCCTTCTTTAGCAGCTCCAAAATAGCTCTTAGATGTTGTTCGTGCTCGGCCTTTGTCTTTGAATAAATTAAAATGTCATCGATGAATACAATTACGAACTTATCCAAGTACGGCTTACAAACTCTATTCATCAAATCCATAAAGACTGCAGGTGCGTTTGTCAAACCAAACGGCATAACAAGGAACTCGTAGTGCCCATAACGAGTTCTGAAGGCTGTCTTCGGAATGCTTTCCTCTTGTATTCTTAGCTGATGGTATCCAGATCGAAGATCGATCTTTGAATAAAAGCTTGAACCTTGAAGTTGGTCAAACAGATCATCAATTCTTGGCAGAGGATACCTATTCTTGATCGTCAGCTTGTTCAGCTCCCGGTAGTCGATGCACATTCGAAAACTACCGTCCTTCTTTTTGACAAACAGGACCGGAGCTCCCCAAGGCGAGAAGCTTGGTCGGATAAAACCCTTGTCTAACAGCTCTTGAAGCTGTGTCGACAGTTCCTGCATCTCAGACGGAGCAAGTCTATATGGTGCCTTAGCCACAGGCGCGGCGCCTGGAACTAAGTCAATGTGAAACTCTACTTGCCTCTGAGGTGGCAGTCCAGGTAAGTCTTCTGGAAAGACTTCTGGATACTCCCTCACGACAGGGATGTCTTCGATCTTTGGCTCAGCAGCCTTTTTATCCACAATGTGTGCCAGAAAAGCAACACATCCTTTCTGCAAACACTTCCTTGCTTTCAAGCAGCTGATAATCCTCAACGGCGTCTCACGCTTCTCTCTGTGCACCACAATTGTCTCGCCATCTTCAATTGGGATACGAACAACCTTTTCATGACAAACGATCTCTGCTTTGTTGCCTGATAACCAATCCTTTCCTACCACCACGTCGAAGCTTCCCAACTGGACTGGTAGTAGATCTAGAGCGAACTCACGCTCTCCTAATTCGATCACACAACCTCTAATAACTTCATTGGCTTCTACTAACTTTCCATTGGCCAATTCGATTGAGTACGGAATATCTAACTTATTAGCGGCTAAACCAAGCATATTCTTAAACTCTAACGATACGAAGCTATAATCGGCACCAGCATCAAACAAAACGGATGCATAGCGTTGATTTACAGGGAACGTACCAGTAACGACATTGGGGTCCTGGCGCGCTTCCCTAGCTTCGAGTTGGAACACTCTTCCACGGGCTTGGTTTAACTCTGGGCAGTTCTTCTTAAAATGCCTGATATCTCCGCAGTTATAACATCCAAGTCTTTGCCCGTTTCCACCAGCTTGATCATTCCTCTGATTACGATTCACGGCGCCCGCTTGGTTAGCATTGTTGCCTCGATTCTCGTTACCTCCATAATTTCCTTACGAGCGATTACCACCACGATTATTATTCCTATTTCCAAATCCTCCCTGGCCTCCTCGGCCAGCACTAGCCCAACAAGAATCTTTCGAGTGGCCCGGCTTTCCACATGCTTCACATACTTTCACACTACAATGGCCAGTATGATGGCGTTGACAGGTATTACACTTGGGCTGGGTGCCCTGGTATCCTTTTCCTTTCTTTCCACTACCAGCTGATCCTCCTTTCTTAACCGCCACACTGGCGCCCTGCTTGAAGTTTGAAAACTTCCGCTTGTTACCTCCTGACGACTCGACGTGAGTCTCTTTCTTCTTCGGCTCTGCTTCATCAAACTTGTTCAAACGAATAGCCTCCTCGGTGAGAGCTACGCTCAAATTGATCGCCTCAGTAATGGTCGCAGGCTTGGATGAGGTTACCATGCTTATGATTTGAGGAGCTAGTCCCCAAATGAAGCGTTCAATCCTCTTGAACTCAGGAGTGACCATGTAGGGTACCACATGCGATAAGTCATGGAACCTTTGAACGTATTCTGCTATCTTTGGACTGTCCATTTTCAAGTGCCAGAACTCGGTCTCTAATCGCTGGATTTCCGCGCGGGAACAGTACTTTTTTGCGCATAAGTTCCTTCAGTTCGGTCCAGGTCAGCGCGTAGGCAGCAGCTTCGCCTAGTGTCTGTACTTGTAGATTCCACCAGGATAGGGCTCCATCTAGAAACAGCCCTGAGATATAGGTGACTTGCTGATCCAGCGCACACTTGCTCATGCGTAGAACAGATTCGGTTTTCTCAGCCCAACGAACAAAGGCGACAGCACCTCCTGTGCCATCAAAGTTTACGGGCTTGCAGTCTAAGAACCGCTTGTAGGTGCATCCATGAGGTGGATTATTGTTGTTGCCAGTGTTGCCAGAGTTGCTTCCACTAGTCCCTCCTTGAGAGGCGGCGTATTGTGCAATGGCAGCAACGATAATCTGCTGGAGTTCTGCCTCATTAGTAGGCATGTGTGTCTCACGTCTCGGCGGCATCTTCTAAAAGATGGTTTACGTTGGTCAGGCCATAGTGAACGTACGTATATATAGTAATAGTAATAGCACATAACATCTCATGTTATCAATAAATCACCCATATTGATAGCTTCTGCAATGGTTGAGGGCTTTGAGGTAGTAACCATACCCCTGATCTGGGGTGCAAGTGTCCAAATGAATCGTTCAATCCTTTTGAACTCCGGTTTGACTAAGTAGGGGGGCGGCCCTAGATAAGTCGTGCGATCGCTAGACAAGTTCAGGAATTTCTGGTTCGTCCGTTTTCAAATTCCTGAACTCCACCTCAAGCTTCTAAATTCCAGTCCTAAAACAACATTTCTTCTCAATCGTTTCCTTGAGCTCGTCCCAGCTCAGTGCATAAGCAGCGTCTGTGCCAAGGGTCTGAACCTGGCGGTTCCATTAAGAGAGTGTGCCATCTAGAAATATCCCCGAGATATAGGTAACACTCTATTGGGGCGAACAATTACTCATCCTTAGAATGGAGTCGGTCTTTTCGGACCAACGAACAAATGCAACGGCGCCTCCTGTTCCGTGAAAGTTCAAAGGCTTGCAGTTTAGGAACTGTTTATAGGTGCAGCCAGTTGGAGGGTTATTTCCAGTAATGCCATCGTTGTACTTAGAGCGGAGGGCTTCATGTCGTGCATTCATCTGTGAGATGCGTTCTTGCAGCTCGGCTTCTGTCCTTGGCAACGTACTGGTGTTTGTGTCACGTCTGGGTGACATTCCCTTTTGTCGAAGTGGTGTGAAGCGGGTTAGACAACGTTTCAATTGTCTATGAGGTGTATATAGCAACATAAGCCATCATGTAATCACCCAATTTCACACGCAAATATACTCAATGTATGAGTGGGGAAATAAATTTCTGAGCCTTCACATAGGCTTGCCAATTTGGCTTGTTGCTTGTAATAGAATGAACTCGAGGCTACATTGGTTTTCATTAGCTTGACCCGCAGAGTCCACCAGGATTTCTATGCACTACAAGTCGTTATTACGTGGGCCCCCGTAATAATAAATTGTCTTGCACAGTTACCCCAAATTTTCTCTCGTCCAAGCAGATGATCAATCAAGGAGCAACAGCAGGTGCATCGGCATGAACAGGGTCATGCTACAATGCGGGGTCAGGAGCAACGCCTGGCTCAGGGGCCACGGCTGGCTCCGGATCAAAAACTCCATCTCAAGATCAGCTGGATCAACAAACACAGGGGTTACAGGATCCTCCAAAGGCTGGTCTAAGTGCATGAACTCAATGTCATGGTCTGGATCAAAACCAGGTGGAAAAACATATTCGTCCTCAATATCGCGATCAAACTCAAATCTGTGTGCGAGAACTGGGGCAGCTGATGACGCCATATCAGGGTCGGCGTCGTGTGAGTGGTGTTGCACTCCCTGTATGTGCAAAGATGCGGATGTCAGAAACTCAAATGAGTCTGGGATAGGGGAGTTGGCATGAGTTTCCCCTGCAGAAGCGTCCGCATGCAGTAGTCTAATACCAGCAGCAATAGGGTCCTGCCCTCGAATGGGTCCTCCTCTAGTAGGTCGTTATCGTCGTTAGAGGCCACGTTGGGGGGGGGGCATATCATCAACAGGATAAGCGGCAAGGGCACAGGAGCAGGGATCACCGCGAGTGGAAATTTCCCATCAAGATGGCCATCAGTAGGCTCTGCTACGACTTCAGGCAGCGCAAAAGGGCTGAAAGTCGTCATTGTCTGTGCCGGTAGTATCGGAAATGTACACCTCGTGCTTCGATGAAACTATGTCGTCTGATACTATGCCCATGGGATTCGTAGTGTCCATCTTTCTAGTACTTGATGAAAGCATGACGTTTGTAACACAAACACATATACGTATAATAATCAATCATATAATCAGTTAATCACATAGTCACCAAGTAAGCATTCAAATCATTCTCCTAGTCTCACTAACCAATTTCTCCCAGTCTTTAAGACTGCTCTATCCTCCACCTCGACCTCTTAGATCGAGCCTCGGTCCCCTTGACCGAGCCTCAGCCTTCATGACTGAGCCTACTCTTCCTAGCCTTGCTAGCCACTACCTCGGTCACCTAGACCGAGCCTCGATCCTCCAGACCGAGCCTCAACCCTCCAGGCTGAGCCTATAATAAATCAACGTGCTCAACTACCTCGGTCACCTAGACCGAGCCTCAATCCTCCAGATCGAGCCTCAGCCCTCCAGGCTGAGCCTATAAATAATAAGATGTGCTCAACATTTGTTTGTAAAAAGTTTTGGATCTGGACTTAAGTGGTATGCAGAAAAATGTTTTCGTGAGAGCCCTAGTGATCATAGTCTAGACTCGAGAAGGAATCATAGTTCGCTATGATCAGAGCTCTGATACCAAGCTGTCACACCCTGGCTTTTGCGGAAGCGTGGTTAATTTGGTGTGACTTCTCAATACCATAGCTTAATCATAACAAAGCTATATGAAGTAAAAACATGCAAGATCATCCATTAAGTTTTGAAAACCAAATACATTACCATTGTTCTAACGGGAACGTACCCTAACAACCACAACCTTGTTCAACAGACATTACAAACTTAAAACATAACATAAACATGGTTTAAGGATTGTGTCTTGTCCAGGAAAGAGACACATCCCCTAAACCCCGGATGACCACGGAAACTAGTGCAGCGGAAAACATGCCATACCGTGCCAGATCTCGTTATTTTCCTGAAATACATGTAAGTTGAAAAATCAACAATAATGTTGAGCGAGTTCATGTGTAAGTGAGTAAGTAAACCTTTGTGAGTATAAAAATAGTCGTGGTATGTAGCCAATAAGGGGACTTGTGATCACCAATGGTTTGCAAGGCCACTGATATATGTGAAGTGCAAATAGGGAGACTCAAACCTAGCAGATTTTGCCACGGCATTAGTATGTGGACAAAGTCACCCGAAGGTCCGTTTCTAGTTTGGCCTGGGGCTGGGCTCGCTACACCCAGATAGATCTACCGCTCCTGTCCCTCGGTCCCGACATGAGGACTAATGGCCTCATATTGCTCCTACCCACTCACATGATCTGAGTAATAAACCTCCTTACGCTAACCATACCGTATATAAAGTACTTGTAAACAACGTAACATGTATTTCACCCCCGCAGTTAAGAAAACTGAAGACAGTTAGAGAAAAGGGGGACATGAACTCACAGTCGGTGCGTCTCTACCAAGTATCTCCAAATCAGAAAGCTGTGCGACGACCTACAAGTGCTAATTCTATTAGACGGACGGCCGTGCCTTAGCTTTATAGTTTATATTTTTGGGAAATAGTTAGACAACTATTTCGTGTTTACTTTTTGTATACTTGGTAGTTAATTCTTCTTCCCAAGGATGGGGATTCAATACATGTGCGTTCATAAATATTTCCGTAAGTGCGTAAGTTACGTTTTAACAATCGAGTGGTAATATAATTACCGGTGTAACTTATATATTTATGGTGAAAGCGTTCGTAATATTTTGGAATCGTTAACGTTCGTAAATATTATTTTTACTCTAAAAATAATATTTAGGCATTTTCACAAAATAATCATAAACAGTGTGTGAAAAATATATATTTATCACGCTAAATTTTGTGAAAATCCCACCTCCGAATATTTAGTAAATAAAGTCATGGCGAAATTTATGTTTTGAAAACATGTCAAAAATAATTCTAACACTTGTTGTGTAAATAATTCTAAGTGTTAGGTTTTTAGAAAAATTTCGCCAGAGTTTCCTCTGTAACTGGAGGTGGCCATGCTTTCAAGCGTATCATTTTCTTTTACCAAATCAATCTCAACAACTTCCTTATTCAATCAAACAATTTCCGACACATCAAACTAGTCGACAAGTATGTAAATCGCATAATCGCATGAACTTGTAGTTTTTCCGAAGCTATAGTGTAAATCCCATTATATTTTGTGGATCTTTATATAAAGTAATTTTGATCTCGTAAAAACCTTGTTCTTAGAGAAATCCGTCTTTACAACTTCTCGTCATCTTTTACAAAAACGGTTATTTGTCGGATCTTTTCATTTCACAAGTGTTTACACACTTGTGGTTTATAAAATCATATTTGTTAGTGTAAGATCCATCTTTTAGAAAAACATGGTTTCTTTAACTCTTGGTCCTTTGAAAATACCACTTGCAGATACGTAGATCTGCTAGTTTTAAACACTATCGTATAAGTTAAAACACTTTTACACAAGTAAAACAGTTTTACACAAGTTTATGTTTCGCGTGTGGTAGAGTTTCACCTTTTAACCCTTGTATTATCCAAAACAAGCTTATGTTAAGATCCATGATCTTACCAAACCGGGTTAAACGATGATCCGAGCTACCACAACATAGATCGGGTCTAAATAATCACATATTTCAAATACTACAACATTTACACAACATATATGCTATTAACCACCATTTTAAGTGTTTTTAGAAGACTTTTGTTCATCATTTTGCATTTTAACGAGATTTAACCGATAAAAATCCTTTTAACCACTTTAGAATAGTTTAAATACGAGTTCTAAGTATTATACCTCTAGCTCAAGGCTAGGGAAGGATCTTGACGAAAATGGCGTGGATAAAAGCTAGATAAAGAGGTCCTTCGAACTCCGAGCGCACCAAGACTCCTAATACTCGACCTTTGATGTATGTATGATGTTGGAATGGCAAGAACCAAAACCGAAAGTATGATGGATGTGGGTGGGGGTCTCGGCCGAGAGCTCTAGAGGGCAAGAGAGGAGAGTTGTTTTTGTGTTGTGTTGGCAAATGAACTTGTGTGTATTACTAAGTTACTTATAGACAATTGCCATGAGTATTAACCAAGGGTTAGTGTGTTATGTAGATATTGGACAACAATCACTAAACAAATCATCCAAGTACAAGTGTGTCCCCTTGGGGGACGGTTTCGGTCAAGAGGGGGGGGGTCCCTTGGTTCGATCTCAACTAGACAATTAGGTAATAGTTATGTTAAACTAAGTTAAGTTAAGTGTTTAACCCCGTTACTAATGTGTAGTGTGTTACAACGGGTGTTAGGGTAATCAGGGACCCTAACTGGCTCAGAAAAAGAGTAATAATGAAAACCTCAATATTTTCATGTTCCGGGTATAGTCCGGTTGTTCGGTTGGATAGTAATCCGTTAAAGCGCGTAATAAAGCTTTAAAGTGTCGTTATTATTCTTTTTAGTGACACTACTCATTCCTTCAAAGTGTCAGGAATATTTTCTCATGTATTGGCACTTTATTAGTTAGCTAGAAGCTGAATTGTTTATTAAAGTGCTGAGTTTTGTACTTAGAGTACGTTTTAGGCACATCCAGTCACAGTGACTTATCCCTAGAGACGCAGTTCCACAACCCTTATATCCCTACACTCACCACTAGTGTAGCCAAATATCTCAGGCTCTTATAGGCCTTGGAGGCAGTGTTTGCCTGATGCTGGCTTTATCAGCATGTTCAAAAGGTTATCCGTGTATTGTGCTACTGTGCTCTTTGTGCATCATGTTTGTCACTAAGGTGCCGTATGTAAATAATGTAGTGACGATAAGTAAAGTATGATGCAAGTAAGTACATGTATCAGGTATCAGGTAGCAGTTTAATAGCTAGTTCAAACAAGCACAGTAATTAAGCAGTAATTAATTACTAATTAAGTCGTACGGATACCTGGTTTAGTGCGGGTTGTCACAACACGTGGATCTCGCTAAGATCCATTTTGTTAGAAACTGATCGGCACCAAAGATTCCTTCGGGGATACAACAATTCCTTGGTTTCGCTAGATACTATCACAGATTCATCGCGGGATTTTTGAAGATTGAGCAGCTTTAATCCCTTTAGCACAACAGGGTGCTGTGTATTCGTGAGTGACAGAACAGGAGGCCATCTTTTCAGATTTTGGAAACCCAACTCAACAATGCACTAAGCATCGTCTTTACCTGGGGGTACGGTTGATTTAGTGATATACCATAATGGTTCGAATCAGAATCCCAGTTACACACCGATTCAACACGAGAGAGTGATGACTTACGTAATGGAGTTACAAAGAGGAACTGAACGACACACAACCTGTGGTGGAAACCGTGGTCCTTGGATTTAAGTTGGAGGCATCACTTGGACGGTACCAAATACACTACTTAGACCAATCACAAGGGCCTCCCGTGTACCCTTGTTTCAAAGGAGCTAAACATGTAATGACATCGCTGGATGGAACTTTTTGTGACAACCCGCACTAAACCAGGTATCCGTACAACTTAATTAATGATTAATTACTACCTGATTACTGCGCTTGACTGAAACTAGCTGATAAACTGCTACCTGCATACTGATACATGCACTTACTTGCATCATACTTTATTTGCTGTCACTACATTAATTACATACTGAACACTAGTGACAAACATGATGCACAAAAAGCACAGTAGCACTAAACGGATACACAGTGAACATGCTGACATAACCAGCATCAGGCAAATACTGCCTCTAAGGCCTGTTAAGAGCCTCATATATTTTGGCTACACTGGTAGTGAGTGTAGGAATATAAGGGTTGTGGTACTGCGTCTCTAGGGGTAAGATACACTGATTCGGATGTGCCAAAAACGTACTTTAAGTACCAAACACAGCACTTTAAAAATTAAACCAGCTTCTAGCTGACTAGTAAAGTGCCAGAAAATAAGAAAATAACACTAGACACTTTCTAAAGTGTTGGAAACTAATTGTGTCACTAAAAATGTAATAACGACACTTTAAAGCGTTACAAAAGACTTTAACGGATTACTATCCAACCGAACAACCGGACTATACCCGGGACATGAAAATATTAGTATTTTCACTAATTATATTTTTTTTTCTGAGCCAGTTAGGGTCCCTGATTACCCTAACACCCGTCATAACATACAACTTACAACTAACGAGGTTAAATATTTAACTAACCTTTTTAACCTAAACTATATCCTAACTATCTAAGTTTGTATCGAACCCCCCCCCCCCCCCCTTGTTCTCGTAACCGGCCCCAAAAGCCAAGGGGACACATTAGTACATGATCTATTATTTTAATTAGACATGTATGGTATCTTTGAGACATGTTGACCAATGGACTAAGAACTAGATTTTGCCTATAAGTAATACATACTAACACATGGTTAATTACTTCACATTTCCACCAACAAAACCCACTCTCTTTTGCCCTTCCCACTCACGGCCGAACATCAACCCACCCACCTCCACACTTTCAAGTGTTGATCTTTGCATTCCAACATCATACAAACATCCAAGGTCACGTTTTAGGAGCTTTGGTGCAAGCGGAACACGAAGGACCTCAACCGTTGGCTTTTATCCACCCATTTTTCGTCACGATTCTTCCCTAGCCCCGAGCTAGAGGTATATTGTTTAAAACTTGTTTTTACGCATATCTAAAGTGGTTAAAAGAACTTTCGTCGGTTAAATATCGTAAACATGCGTTTTGGAACTTTAAAGTCTAGTAAAATCACAAAAATGGAGGTTAATAGCATATAACTTGTGTAAAAGTCGTAGGACTTGAAATATGTGATTATTGAGACCCGATCTATGATGTGGTAGCTCGGATCTCCGTTTAACCCGACTTTGTAAAATCACGTATCATCACATAAGCTCGTTTTTGAAAGATACAAGGGTTAAAGGTAAAACACTACCACATTTAGAGCATGAACTTGTGTAAAAGAATTTTACTTGTGTAAAAGTGATTTAACCGGTAAAATAGTGTTTAAAACTAGCGGATCTACGTATCTGCAAGTGGTATTTTCGAAAGACCACACTTTAAAGAAATCATATTTTTCTAAAGATGAATCTTACACTAATAAATATGGTTTTATAAACCACAAGTGTGTGGACACTTGTGAAATGAAGAGATCCGACAAAGAAGTAAATTTGTCACTTGTTACTAGAAGTTGTAAAAGCGGATTTCTCTAAACACGAGGTTTTTACAAGCTTAAAGCGACTTTATATAAAGATCTACATATATAAAGGTGATTTACATTAAAGAGGCGGAAAAACTACAAGTTCATGCGATTATTCAAATTTACATACTTGTCGACTAGTTTGTTGTGTCGAAAATTGTTTGATTGAATAAAGAAGATTGTTGATTGATTTGTTAAAAGAAAATGATACGCTTGAAAGCGTGGCCACCTCCAGTTACAGAGGAAACTCTGGCGAAATTTTCTAAAAACCTAACACTTAAACCTGTTTACATTACAAGTGATAGAATCATTTTTGACATGATTCTAAAACATAAATTTCGCCATGACTTGAATTACTAAATATTCGGAGGTGGGATTTTCACAAAATATTAACGTGATAAATATATATTTTCACACACTGTTTATGATTATTTTGTGAAATACATAAATATTATTTTTAGAGTAAAAATAATGTTTACGAACGATAACGACTCCAAAAGTAATACAAACGCTTTCGCCATAAATATATAAGTTACACCGGTAATTATATTACCACCTGTATGATAAAACGTAACTTACACAACTACGGAAATATTTATGAACGCGTACTTTAACAACGTATTTTGGGATAAATACCTATATTTTTGGAGATGGATATATATATAAGGATTAAGTGAGACTTAATGACGGAATTATACGCACATGTATTAAATCCCCCATCCTTGGGAAGGAAGATAACTACCAAGTATATACGACATGTAACACGAAATAGTTGTCTAACTATTTCCCGCAAACATAAACTGTAAAGCTAAAGCACGGCCGTCCGTCTAATAGAATTAGCACTTGTAGGTCGTTGCACAGCTTACTGTATTGGAGACGCTTGATAGAGATACGCATTCACTGTGAGTTCATGTCCCCCTTTTCTCTAACTGTTTTCAGTTTTCTTAACTGCGGGGGTGAAATACATGTTACTTTGTTTACAAGTACTTTATACACGGTATGAATAACGTAAGGAGGTTTAGATCATGTGAATGGGTAGTTAGAACACCGAGGGACTCGAGCGGTAGATCTATCTGGGTGTAGCGAGCCCAGCTCTAGGCCAAACGGACCTCTCTGAGGCCAACAGAACGGACCTGGAGTGACTTGGTTGCCCAACGCAAAAATCGGCTAGGTCGTGTCTTACTATTTTCATTTCACAACATGCTAATGGCCTTGCAAACCATTGGTGATCACAAGTCCTCTTACACTGCTACATACCAGGAAACTTTTATACTTACAAGTGTTTTACTTACTCACTTGCACATGAACTCGCTCAACATTATTGTTGATTTTTCAACTCACATGTATTTCAGGAAATTAAACGGATCTGGCACGGTATGGAACGTTTTCCGCTGCACTTGTCATGGAGTCATCAGGGTTTAGGGGATGTGTCTCTTTCCTGGACAAGACACAGTCCTTAAACCACGTTTATGTTATGTTTTAGTTTGTAATGTCGTTGAACAAGGTTATGGTTGTTGGTTAAAACAATGGTACTGTATTTTGTTTTCAAAACTTAATGGATGACTTGCATGGTTTTTAAATTCATATAGCTTGTTATGATTAAGCTATGGTATTAAGAAGTCACACCAAAATATACCACGCTTCCGCAAAGCCAGGGTGTGACAGCTTGGTATCAGAGCTCTGATCATAGCGAACTAGGATTCTGTCTCGAGTCTAGACTATGATCACTAGGGCTCTCACGAAAACATTTTACTACATACCACTTAAGTCCAGATCCACAACTTTTTACAAACAAATGTTGAGCACATTTTATTTATTATTTTAGGCTCAGTCTGGGAGGCTGAGGTAGGAGGCTAGTGGGACTAGAAGTGTTGGCTAGTGGGACTAGAAGTATTGGCTAGTGGGACTAGGAGTGATGGCTAGTGGGACTAGAAGTGTTGGCTAGTGGGACTAGAAGTATTGGCTAGTGGGACTAGGAGTGTTGACTAGTGGGACTAGGAGTGTTGGCTAGTGGGACTAGAAGTGATGGTTTGAATGCTTGCTTGATGACTTATGTGATTACTTGATTTGTGATTGACTATTTGTACATGTTTGTGAATATGTTACAGATACATGGATTCGGCTGATTCAGGTGGTTCAGACATCACCGACCCCAGGCGTATTGTATCAGATGACCTGGAGTCGTCAGAGCATGAGGTTTTTACGTCAGACTTCACCAGCACGGATGATGACGACTTTCAGCCATTCGCCTTACCCGACGGCGTTGATGAGCTCCCAGATGATCTTCCGGCCGGGGATTTACCACTCGCGGTGATCCCTGCACCTGTACCCCTTGCATACTACCCTGCTTTACCCATCGACGACGAGGAGGACGACGTCGATATGTTTGAGGAGGAGCCTTTGGAGGATGCTCAGGGCGAGGCCCTACCTGCTGTTGCTCCCTTACTGATTGCAGATGCTCCGGCTGCGGAGTCACCTGTTCATTCCCCAGTCGCGGACTCCTTTGAGTCTGTGGCTTCTGTACCCTCACATGCTCATAGTGCGCAGCACTTTTCCCATGGGTCTGATTCTGACCAGGCTTTTTCTGCTGCTTCCATACCTGGGCTTGTTTTTGACCATGACGTCGAGGAGGATTCAGATCCTATGTTCCCACCAGGATTTGATCCTGACCGTGATTTAGAGTATGTCCCGATGGACGAGTTGATGGAGGACCCAGTAGACGCTGTTGACCCTTTTGATCCGATTGATCCTGATTTCGATTTTGACATGGCATTTGATGACCTGGAGCCTGCCATTGCTCCTGAGCAGGCAGCTGCTCTTGATCCCTTACCAGAGCATGACCCTGTGCATGTTGATGTACCTTTTGAGCCCATTGCTGATGATCACCACCTAGATGTTCCTGTTGATCCCATTGGTCCTTTACCCATTGATGCTGTACCTGCTGACCACCCTATAGAGCACTTGGCACCCGTTCACCCTGTTGCTGCTCCCATATTTGATCCCGTTCCCATAGAGCCCGGACATGCACCGTTCGCGGCACATATGGATCCACCGGACGAGTCTGCCCAGCATGGCTGGATACCGGCAGACGAGGACGTTCCCCCATTCCCTCCACAGATTCCTGTTGCGCCACATACTGACTTTTCATTTCAGGTTCCCATGTTTATACCTCCAGCAGGGCCTGGAGAGGGCTCTTCAGCACACCCTGATGGGCATGTACCGATGCCCATGCCTTTCATGCCTCAGATTCCTTTTGTTCCACCTACTACAGCTCCTTTTGGGGTGGCACCCTTTGACCCCACACGTGAGCCACTGCTGTGGTCACCACTTTCCCCTATGCCACCCACTGATCCATACCACAGGTTCCACGTGGGACACACCATTGAGGATGTATTGATGTCGTTTGTACACCAGCACGAGTCGCATGAGCAGCGACTACAGGAGTTGGAGAGAGCCCGTCTGCAGCCATGTCAGTGCCATGGCCGGGTACCCTCTCCGTTACAGCCGTTTCGACCATTACCCCCTGACTATGCTGCTCGTCTTACTACTTTGGAGCAGCAGATTGCTTCCATTATTTGCACACAGCAGGCGATGGAGGCGGACTGGTCACAGTTGCGCCGTTTGTTTTATACCCATTTTCCCCCTCCTCCACCACCATCTACTTAGGGCTCATCGGTGCCACTTGGGTAGGCGAGGTGATAAGGCGGCGATTGCTTTTTGATTGCACAGCATTTTGGGGAGACTACGTTATGATTTGACTTTTGTTATGTACTTGATGTTGTATTGATACTGATATAGTTTTTGACAGGGGTGATGTAGCCCCTAGTGATTGATGATTGTATGTATACACTTACGATGTGGTCTCATTTATATGGAAATCGCAGTTTTCTCACCATATTTGATTCGCTTGATTACTTGGTTATATTTTATGACATGGGATGTTGTGTGATTGATATTTGTGATGTGTGATAACATGAGATGTTATGTGATTATACTATTACTACCGTTATATACGTACACTATATTATGAACTGATTTACGTATTATAACATCGGAGCCTTCTATGGCCTAACCAACTTAAACCATCTTTTAGAAAGATGCCGCCAAGACGTCAACAGTAGCCTATGCCTACCACTCAGGAAGAGCTACAACAAATCATTGCTGCTGCCATAGCGCAGTACGCAGCTTCTCAGCCAGGAGGGAGCGGAAGTGTTAATCAAGGCAATAACAATCCACCTCACGGTAATACCACGCCATTCGAACCTACCATGAACTAGTTGGAGATTTTAGCGGTGATGCTAATGCCAAACACATGTTTTAACATACGTGCAGGATGCACCTACAAGCAGTTCTTAGACTGCAAACCAGTTAACTTCGATGGCACAGGAGGTGCAGTTGCCTTTACCCGCTGGGCTGAGAAAACCGATTCCGTTTTACGCATGAGCAAGTGTGCAGAGGATCAGCAAGTCACATACATTTCAGGGCTGTTTCTAGACGGAGCCCTATCATGGTGGAACTTACAAGTCCAAACTCTAGGCGAAGCTGCCGCCTACACCCTGACTTGGGCCGAATTGAAAGAATTGATGCGCAAAAAGTACTGTTCACGCGCAGAAATTCAGAGGTTGGAGACTGAATTTTGGCACTTAAAGATGGATGGTCCGAAAGTAGCAGAGTACGTTCAGAGGTTTCATGACCTATCTCAAGTGGTTCCTTACATGGTTACGCCAGAATACAAGCGAATCGAGCGCTTCATTTGGGGTTTGGCTCCCCAAATAATAAGCATGGTAACCTCCTCCAAACCAGCAACTATCACTGAAGCCATCGATTTGAGCGTGGCTCTCACCGAGGAGGGGATTCGTTTAAACAAGTTTGGTGATGTGAAGGCAAAGGAGAAAGAGACTCATGTTGAGTCGTCAGGAGGTAACAAAAGAAAGTTTTCAAACTTCAAACAAAGTGTTAGCGGTGATGGTAAGAGAGGAGCACCAAGCACGCCAGCTCAGGGTGCAGCTGGCAGTGGAAGGAAAGGAAGAGGATACATGGGCACCCAGCCCAGATGCAATACCTGTCAACGCCACCATTCGGGTCAATGTCAGCTAAAAGTATGCGAAGTATGTGGGAAACGTGGTCATTTGAAGGACACCTGTTGGGTTGGTACTGGCCGGGGAGGCCAGGGAGGATCTGAAAATAGGAATAACAACCGTGGTGGTTTTGGAGGTCGCCCACAGGGGAATAATCGAGGCTACAATGCCAATCAAGCCGGAAATGCCAATCAAAACAACCCGCCAGTTGGGGATGGTGCAGGAAGTGGAAAAAGATTAGGATGTTTTCATTGCGGAGACGTTGGGCACTTCAAGAAGGATTGCCCGGGATTGAACCAAGCCCGTGGAAGGGTGTTCCAGATCGGTGCACGGGAAGCACGCCAGGATCCCAACGTTGTCACGGGTACGTTCCCTATCAATCAATGCTATGCATCTGTTCTGTTTGATACTGGTGCCGACTATAGCTTCGTATCACTAGAATTTAAGAATATACTTGGGCTAACCGCTAATAAGTTAGACATTCCCTACGCAATTGAATTGGCTAATGGAAAGTTGGTAGAAGCCAATGATGTTATCAGAGGCTGTGTGATTGAATTAGGAGAACGTGAGTTTGCCTTGGATCTACTACCAGTCCAATTGGGAAGTTTCGACGTGGTAGTAGGAATGGATTGGTTATCGGGCAATAAAGCTGAGATAGTTTGCCACGAAAAGGTTGTTCGTATTCCAACCGAGGATGGTGAGACCATTGTTGTTCATGGAGAGAAGCGTGAGACGCCGTTGCGGATTATCAGCTGTTTGAAGGCAAGGAAGTGTTTACAGAAAGGATGTGTTGCTTTTCTGGCACACATCGTAGATAAGAAGGCTGCCGAGCCAAGAATCGAAGACATCCCTGTCGTAAGGGAGTATCCAGAAGTCTTCCCAGAAGACTTACCCGGACTGCCACCTCAGAGGCAAGTGGAGTTTCACATTGACTTAGTTCCAGGCGCCGCGCCTGTGGCTAAGGCACCATACAGACTTGCTCCATCGGAGATGCAGGAATTGTCGACGCAACTTCAAGAGTTGTTAGACAAGGGTTTTATCCGACCAAGCTTCTCGCCTTGGGGAGCTCCGGTCTTGTTTGTCAAGAAGAAAGACGGAAGTTTCCGCATGTGTATTGACTACAGAGAATTGAACAAGCTGACAATCAAGAACAGGTATCCTCTGCCTAGAATCGATGATCTGTTCGACCAACTTCAAGGTTCAAGCTGTTACTCTAAGATCGATCTTCGATCCGGATACCATCAACTAAGGATACAGGAGGAAAGTATCCCGAAAACAGCCTTCCGAACTCGTTACGGACACTACGAGTTCCTCGTGATGCCATTTGGTTTGACAAACGCACCGGCGGTATTCATGGATCTAATGAATAGAGTTTGCAAGCCATACTTAGACAAGTTCGTGATTGTATTCATCGACGACATCCTGATTTACTCAAAGACGAAGGCTGAACACGAACAACATCTTAGAACCATACTAGAGCTGCTAAAGAAGGAACAACTGTACGCCAAATTCTCCAAGTGCGAGTTTTGGCTACGCGAAGTCCAGTTTCTTGGACATGTGGTTAATGGGGATGGAATTCATGTTGATCCCACAAAGATCGAGGCAATCAAGAATTGGGAGATGCCTACAACGCCAACCGAGATTCGACAATTCTTGGGTTTGGCTGGCTACTATCGAAGGTTCATCGAGGATTTCTCGAAGATCGCTCAACCTTTGACGCTCCTCACGCAGAAAGACAAGACGTTTGATTGGGGAATCAAACAGGACGAAGCGTTTCAGGTATTGAAAGATAAGCTCTGCAACGCGCCAATCTTAGCTCTACCAGAAGGCACTGATGACTTTGTGGTATACTGCGACGCATCGCGTCAGGGATTGGGTTGTGTGTTGATGCAACGCCAGAAGGTCATTGCTTACGCATCACGCCAACTGAAAGTGCACGAAAAGAATTATACCACACATGATTTAGAGCTTGGCGCAGTGGTTTTTGCACTAAAGATCTGGAGACACTACCTGTATGGTACGAAGTGCACAATCTTCACAGATCACAAGAGCCTACAACATATATTTAACCAGAAGGAGTTAAATATGAGACAAAGACGATGGGTTGAGTTGCTAAACGACTACGACTGCGAGATAAAGTATCACCCAGGGAAGGCGAACGTAGTTGCCGATGCCCTAAGTCGTAAAGAAAGAATCAAGCCCATAAGGGTTAGGGCTTTGGAAATGATCATACGAACCGATCTTTCCTTGCGCATTCGCGCTGCACAAAAGGAAGCTCTCAAGGAGGGAAATCTTGAGGAAGAACATCTCCGGGGAATGGAGAAGCTTTTGGTACCAAACGAGGAAGGGACGTTATGTTTTGAGAAAAGAATTTGGGTTCCTCTGTTTGGTGGATTAAGGGAAGTTATTTTCGACGAAGCGCACAAGTCACGGTACTCTATCCACCCTGGATCGGATAAGATGTACCAGGATCTCAAAAATTACTATTGGTGGCCTAGGATGAAAGGCGACGTTGCTGTTTACGTGAGCAAATGTTTAACGTGCGCTAAGGTCAAGGCAGAATACCAGAAGCCTTCGGGACTTCTGCAACAACCTGAGATTCCCAAGTGGAAATGGGAACAAATCTCAATGGATTTTGTTACAAAACTGCCAAGAACGCCAAGAGGCCATGATATGATTTGGGTGATTGTTGACCGCCTAACAAAGTCCGCACACTTTCTGCCAATCAGGGAGAAAGACAGTACTAGTAAACTTGCGGAAATTTACATGAGAGAGATCGTAGCACGTCATGGAGTACCCCTCTCGATCATCTCTGATAGAGACGGAAGATTTGTGTCAAGAATATGGCAATCTTTCCAAGCATCTTTTGGCTCACAATTGAATCTGAGCACTGCGTTCCATCCGCAAACTGACGGCCAGAGCGAGCGAACGATACAAACCTTGGAAGACATGCTGAGGGCATGTGTTATGGATTTAGGCGGTAGCTGGGATAAACACTTACCCTTGGTCGAATTTTCATATAACAACAGCTACCACACCAGTATTGGTGTTGCGCCTTTTGAGGCCCTATACGGACGCAAGTGCCGATCACCACTATGTTGGTCTGACGCAGGTGATAGGCAGCTTGCTGGTCCCGAGATCGTCCAAGAGACGACAGACAAGATTGCGCAAATACTTACACGCATCGAAGCCGCTCGCCACAGGCAAAAGGCCTACGCGGATCCAAACCGGAAGCATGTGGACTTCCAAGTCGGAGAAATGGTGTTATTAAAGGTTTCACCCTGGAAAGGGGTAGCACGCTTTGGAAAGCGTGGAAAGTTAAATCCACGCTACATTGGTCCCTTTAGAATTCTAGAAAGAATTGGGACGGTAGCATACAAGTTGGACCTACCCGCTGAACTAAATGGCGTTCACGATACATTTCATGTATCCAATTTAAAGAAGAGTCCAACTCAAGTTGACGTTGCCATTCCTATCGACGAGATTCATATTGACGACAAGCTCCACTTCGTTGAAGAACCTGTTGAGGTCACGGATTGGAAAGTTAACAAGACCCGCCGGAGCAGTGTCAAACTCGTCAAAGTACGTTGGAATGCCAGACATGGTCCTGAATACACCTGGGAGCGTGAGGATCGGATGAAAGAGAAATACCCCCACTTATTTCCTAAGAACCCTGCTTCTACAAGCAGAACTTAAATTTCGGGACGAAATTTATTTAACGAGGGGAGAATGTGACAACCCGCACTAAACCAGGTATCCGTACAACTTAATTAATGATTAATTACTACCTGATTACTGCGCTTGACTGAAACTAGCTGATAAACTGCTACCTGCATACTGATACATGCACTTACTTGCATCATACTTTATTTGCTGTCACTACATTAATTACATACTGAACACTAGTGACAAACATGATGCACAAAAAGCACAGTAGCACTAAACGGATACACAGTGAACATGCTGACATAACCAGCATCAGGCAAATACTGCCTCTAAGGCCTGTTAAGAGCCTCATATATTTTGGCTACACTGGTAGTGAGTGTAGGAATATAAGGGTTGTGGTACCGCGTCTCTAGGGGTAAGATACACTGATTCGGATGTGCCAAAAACGTACTTTAAGTACCAAACACAGCACTTTAAAAATTAAACCAGCTTCTAGCTGACTAGTAAAGTGCCAGAAAATAAGAAAATAACACTAGACACTTTCTAAAGTGTTGGAAACTAATTGTGTCACTAAAAATGTAATAACGACACTTTAAAGCGTTACAAAAGACTTTAACGGATTACTATCCAACCGAACAACCGGACTATACCCGGGACATGAAAATATTAGTATTTTCACTAATTATATTTTTTTTTCTGAGCCAGTTAGGGTCCCTGATTACCCTAACACCCGTCATAACATACAACTTACAACTAACGAGGTTAAATATTTAACTAACCTTTTTAACCTAAACTATATCCTAACTATCTAAGTTTGGATCGAACCCCCCCCTTGTTCTCGTAACCGGCCCCAAAAGCCAAGGGGACACATTAGTACATGATCTATTATTTTAATTAGACATGTATGGTATCTTTGAGACATGTTGACCAATGGACTAAGAACTAGATTTTGCCTATAAGTAATACATACTAACACATGGTTAATTACTTCACATTTCCACCAACAAAACCCACTCTCTTTTGCCCTTCCCACTCACGGCCGAACATCAACCCACCCACCTCCACACTTTCAAGTGTTGATCTTTGCATTCCAACATCATACAAACATCCAAGGTCACGTTTTAGGAGCTTTGGTGCAAGCGGAACACGAAGGACCTCAACCGTTGGCTTTTATCCACCCATTTTTCGTCACGATTCTTCCCTAGCCCCGAGCTAGAGGTATATTGTTTAAAACTTGTTTTTACGCATATCTAAAGTGGTTAAAAGAACTTTCGTCGGTTAAATATCGTAAACATGCGTTTTGGAACTTTAAAGTCTAGTAAAATCACAAAAATGGAGGTTAATAGCATATAACTTGTGTAAAAGTCGTAGGACTTGAAATATGTGATTATTGAGACCCGATCTATGATGTGGTAGCTCGGATCTCCGTTTAACCCGACTTTGTAAAATCACGTATCATCACATAAGCTCGTTTTTGAAAGATACAAGGGTTAAAGGTAAAACACTACCACATTTAGAGCATGAACTTGTGTAAAAGAATTTTACTTGTGTAAAAGTGATTTAACCGGTAAAATAGTGTTTAAAACTAGCGGATCTACGTATCTGCAAGTGGTATTTTCGAAAGACCACACTTTAAAGAAATCATATTTTTCTAAAGATGAATCTTACACTAATAAATATGGTTTTATAAACCACAAGTGTGTGGACACTTGTGAAATGAAGAGATCCGACAAAGAAGTAAATTTGTCACTTGTTACTAGAAGTTGTAAAAGCGGATTTCTCTAAACACGAGGTTTTTACAAGCTTAAAGCGACTTTATATAAAGATCTACATATATAAAGGTGATTTACATTAAAGAGGCGGAAAAACTACAAGTTCATGCGATTATTCAAATTTACATACTTGTCGACTAGTTTGTTGTGTCGAAAATTGTTTGATTGAATAAAGAAGATTGTTGATTGATTTGTTAAAAGAAAATGATACGCTTGAAAGCGTGGCCACCTCCAGTTACAGAGGAAACTCTGGCGAAATTTTCTAAAAACCTAACACTTAAACCTGTTTACATTACAAGTGATAGAATCATTTTTGACATGATTCCAAAACATAAATTTCGCCATGACTTGAATTACTAAATATTCGGAGGTGGGATTTTCACAAAATATTAACGTGATAAATATATATTTTCACACACTGTTTATGATTATTTTGTGAAATACATAAATATTATTTTTAGAGTAAAAATAATGTTTACGAACGATAACGACTCCAAAAGTAATACAAACGCTTTCGCCATAAATATATAAGTTACACCGGTAATTATATTACCACCTGTATGATAAAACGTAACTTACACAACTACGGAAATATTTATGAACGCGTACTTTAACAACGTATTTTGGGATAAATACCTATATTTTTGGAGATGGATATATATATAAGGATTAAGTGAGACTTAATGACGGAATTATACGCACATGTATTAAATCCCCCATCCTTGGGAAGGAAGATAACTACCAAGTATATACGACATGTAACACGAAATAGTTGTCTAACTATTTCCCGCAAACATAAACTGTAAAGCTAAAGCACGGCCGTCCGTCTAATAGAATTAGCACTTGTAGGTCGTTGCACAGCTTACTGTATTGGAGACGCTTGATAGAGATACGCATTCACTGTGAGTTCATGTCCCCCTTTTCTCTAACTGTTTTCAGTTTTCTTAACTGCGGGGGTGAAATACATGTTACTTTGTTTACAAGTACTTTATACACGGTATGAATAACGTAAGGAGGTTTAGATCATGTGAATGGGTAGTTAGAACACCGAGGGACTCGAGCGGTAGATCTATCTGGGTGTAGCGAGCCCAGCTCTAGGCCAAACGGACCTCTCTGAGGCCAACAGAACGGACCTGGAGTGACTTGGTTGCCCAACGCAAAAATCGGCTAGGTCGTGTCTTACTATTTGCATTTCACAACATGCTAATGGCCTTGCAAACCATTGGTGATCACAAGTCCTCTTACACTGCTACATACCAGGAAACTTTTATACTTACAAGTGTTTTACTTACTCACTTGCACATGAACTCGCTCAACATTATTGTTGATTTTTCAACTCACATGTATTTCAGGAAATTAAACGGATCTGGCACGGTATGGAACGTTTTCCGCTGCACTTGTCATGGAGTCATCAGGGTTTAGGGGATGTGTCTCTTTCCTGGACAAGACACAGTCCTTAAACCACGTTTATGTTATGTTTTAGTTTGTAATGTCGTTGAACAAGGTTATGGTTGTTGGTTAAAACAATGGTACTGTATTTTGTTTTCAAAACTTAATGGATGACTTGCATGGTTTTTAAATTCATATAGCTTGTTATGATTAAGCTATGGTATTAAGAAGTCACACCAAAATATACCACGCTTCCGCAAAGCCAGGGTGTGACACTTTTGAATGATTTCGACTGTGGAACCTGAACGTGCACGAGCTTTGCAGCTCACTATCGACTCTAACTTACCTGATCAGACTCGCTCTGTTAAAACTGGAGAACTGAAGGAAGAGGATTTTCAAGTTGAACCCATACGGGGCATGGAGAAGCAACCTTTGGCAGGTCGGATGATATTTGCTACCTCCAGGAACGAGTGTGGATCTCATTATACGGCAACTTTAGGGAAACTTGGTTGAGCAAAGCACACCGGCTTCGATATTCTAGTCGTCTGGGTTTTGAAGAGAGATATTAGGATCTATAAATCTTGTACTGGTGATCGGGCATGAAGGCCCACCTGGCAATGTATGTGAATGATGTTTGACTTGTGGGAAAGTCATGGTGGAGTATCAGCAACCAAAAACACCCATATGGAAACTGCCATGGATTTTGTCACTAGTCTACTTGCAACCCGAAACGGAGCCAATATCACTTGGGTGATCGTTAATTGTCTTACGTAACCAGCACACTTTCTTGCAATCAGGGAAACTGACGAGTCTTCACAGCTTGTGAATGTTCCTCTGAGAGAGGCGGTTTTTAGGCACGAGGTGCCAACTCTTGTTACCTTTGATTTTGATCTATACATGATTTATGTCAGGAAATACGCAACACCCTTGGCTCACGTCTAGACACGAGCATTACGTGTCACCATAGGATGGATGGTCAGAGTAACGAACCACCCAGACACTCAAGGATATGCTGCGAGCATGTGTGTGATCGACTTTAGCAAGAATTGGAAGGATACTTACCTTTAGTTAAGTTCTACTGCAGTCGTTACCGTTTTAGTATGCATACAGCTCTGTTTGAGGCATTGCATGGAGGATAATGCCGACCTCCTTGTGGACTGAGGTGGATGACAACCTAATCATGGGTCCAGGACTTGCACCCGAAACTCTTGGAAAGTTTATTTTTGATTGGAAATTGTATGGCGACAACATGTGATCGCCAGGAAAACCTGATAACATAGGAAACACTGGGAGTTCGCTGCATGCGAACGTGTCATACTGGAAGTCTCACCCTGGGAGGGTGCGATACGCCTTGGGAAGCGTGGCAAGCTTAACTTACGTTGTGTTGGGCCATTCAAAATTCAGGAACGCATTGGCAAGTGGCGTACAGGATCAAATTACCTGTCGAATTGGGTAACGTACACGATGTTATTTATGTCTCGAATCTAAGGCAGTGTTTGTTCGATGAAACGCTTGTGATACCCTTATTAGAGTCTGAGGTTAATGACAAGTTGCAGTTGTTGAGGAACCTACTAAAATCATGGACCCGGACGTCAAGATTCGTTAGCATAGTCAAATTCCAATCATGAGAGTTCGTTGGAACTCAAGACGTGGACCGGAGTACACGTGGGAACGCAATGATCGGAGTAAGCTCTAGTATCCTTAATTGTTCAAGCGGTTGTATCAACTTCTGTTATCACTGGCGAATTTCGGGACGAAATTCCCTTTCAAGTTGGGGATGATGTGGTACCCACGGAAAATCCACAGTCATCCTGAGTTAACATCTTACCGTTTTGGATGACTTATCAAATTTCGGGACGAAATTTCTTTCAAAGTTGGGGATGATGTGACAACCCGAACTCCCAAGGTTAGTCTCGTAATCTTGATTCTCATTATTCTTCGTTCATATTCTTGACGGTGTTAAACTGGTTATGCGTAAACGTAATCGTGTATGATTAAGTGTATGTTTGAGTGTATATGATTGGGTGTGGATGTTATGTTGGGCCGCTCGTGTGTTTCGGCTGCGAGTGCATTTGGGCCGCACACACATGAGTTCATTTCTTTGGTCCGCAACACATGAGCCCATACTCCTTTATGGGTTTGATTAATTGTATATTAAGGAGTTAGGGGATACGCAAACTAGGATTTGGTAACATAAGAAAACCCTAACTACATCTCTTCTTCTTTTCCTCAACCCGACGGCAGTAGACCCCCTTGCTTCGAAGCTCTTCGTGGAGTCTCATTCTCCTCTTCGGAACCGACATCGTACACTCCTTCAAGCGGTACGACTCTTCATTATGTGATTCATCTCTGTTGTTAATTTAGAGTTATGTGATTATGGTTATGTGATCATGTAGATGCTTGGTATTGCATGATATTAGGACATGATTTGAAAACTCATTATAAACTAAACGTAATCTGGCCGATTGTTATAATGCTATTGAATGATGAAGGTAGATCGATGATTTCTTGTGATCCGATCTGAATGTGTTAACTATATTTTTGTTATGATATGGCTGTGCTTTTGTGGCTTGGTTTATCCATAATGATTAGGGGAAACGCTTGTGTATTGTTATCGATATTATATATGGTTGGTGAGAACTATGATTATGAATTGTAACTGAATGATTAGGGTTCGTAGAGAACCATCATCAGCTGTGAATGTGCAGCGACGAAAAACACACCAGCGATGAAAAACATAGTCCCCGTTGGCTGGTTCTCAACGAAACTCCCATGTCGACGAAAGATGGGTTCTTCGTTGACAGGGTTATGGTAAATATTGGGTTTTTCGTCAAACATGGTTATGGCGAATAACAGGTCTTTCGTAGGCTGATTTATCACGAAACACTTGGTTTTTCGTCATGTACTTGAACAATGACAATAAGTAACAGATAGTAATGCATGTGATGAAGGATAAGTTATGTACATGGGACACTGTTGTTACGTGATAACCCTATTGTCTGAGATTGAGAACTTTGGCTAGATTGTATAAATAGAACATTTCTCTATTATTAATTGTTAAGTGAAAACACATGAAATGTGCACTTGTATGAGTATTGGGTATGTGTACATGTTAACAGTGATAGTTATGACAGATGCAAACTATGTACAAATACGAAACCTGAATGATTGTAAAACTGATGTTGATGGAAACAATTGTTGGAAACATGAACTTGTGTTATAAACGTGCATGAGACCTAAATGCTTGTTATGTGTTATGTGACTTGTTGAATACATGAATCGGATATGTATTTCCGAAACTGATCATCTCTGGTAACCACGGTAGGGATTGGTTGGCCAACTGGGAACGGGTAATGTAACGTAACATACCGAGCAAATCTAAGGTGAGTTCACTGCTCTTTTTCCAAGCATGCGTCCCGGGGAGGGACATCTGGTAAACGTTCCGGGGAGGAATGTCGGGTAAATGGATTTGACTGGAATCTTAAACCTGGGTTGTTGGTTAATACACGTATATCTATCACTCAAGTCCCTCCTACCGATTATTTCCGGAGAGGCAACGGGTTTTTAGTTAATAGCACTATTTAGGTTTGGCACCCTCACACCGCACCGAGGAGGTCGGGAGTGAACTAATGACCCCCATCTTGACCATTTCTTTGATAGAGGCTTTGGGTAACAGGGCAAATAATCTGGAGCCATCAGCGGTAAGCGTGTGATTAACAAC
>JARYGA010011498.1:0-49430 GCA_030545235.1 Helianthus tuberosus | reverse complement strand
TTACCCTTTATGTCTACCGGAGAACATCCCGACGATTCTGCAGAAGAGATGTCTGCTTCATTACCACCGCTAGAGTGGTCAAAGGAGATCTTCGATGGTCTGGTTCAGAATTTCAAGTTCCCCAAGAGTTGGGGTGTGATGTATCCCGATGAGGGACAGACGGCGGCCCAAGCTCCGTCCGATTATATCACCCTTTTTTGGGACTACTTCACCGACGGTAATTTCTGGTTACCAGTAACAAGATTCGTTCTTGATGTTCTTGGTTACTACAAGTTCCATATTTCTCAGTTACATCCCATTGGAATGGTTCGGATTCGACATTTCGAATTCCTTTGTTGGTCGATGCACATTGAACCAACAGTTGATCGTTTTCGGGTATTTTATCAACTTCATTGCTCGCAAGGTTTCTATTCTTTTGCCCAACATCCGTTGGCCAAGAAAATTTTGTTGACACCTCCCAAATCCTTTCATGAATGGAAACCCAAGTTTTTCTACATCAAGGCCGGAGTGATTCCGATGAAGATGACCTTCCGGGGTGCGAAAGACATTGAGGTGGAGACTCTGAAGACTCCGGAGTCAGATATATGGTACGAGGACATGAAGGATGTTCCCTCCATTGAACTGCCTGAGAGGGCCTTAGTTGCTGCTGGTATGAGTCCGCACTGGAAGGTAGATCATCATGACAAGCCGGTATATGTGGAGGATGACAAGAGTAAGTCATCAGACTTTTTGCTTCATTTTGTGAAATCGTTTTGTTGCTAATTCTTGCTATTATAGTTGTTGCGTTGTACGTTGTGGCGTACAAGAGAGAGCATGGGGAAATGACAACCGTGCAAAAGGGTGTGAATGAGGAACCGTGGTACCATCAAATAGTGAGGAACTTTGCGCTTCTGAGAGATGCCGATTTAAGTGCGCAGCCTTCTACTGATGTTGGTATGTTTCTTCTTCATTTTGAAGTGATATTGCAATATTACTCTTTGCTGACTTTGCGCGTTGGGTAACATTGCAATATTTTCTTTTGAATACGTGAGTTGACAAACCTCGGCATAGGCCCTGAATCAAGGAAGAAGAAACGTGCTCCAGCTGTTGCTGCTGTGCCGAAGAAGCTTGATACCCTAAAGCCGGACGTCCTTAGAGAAGAGAAGAAGAAAGGTACGCACCTTGTTTCTGATCCTTGGTGTGATTACGTACTGGTGTCTGACACGTTAGAGGGTCTTGCGCCTGTAGCTGTGAGAAAACCAAAGGCGGAGCCTCGAGATACTGCTGACATTTCGGCGTCGAACCCTGATGATTCCATTGAGTTGGATTCAAGTCTAGAGCCGCTGGTACGGACTAAGGCGGTGAAGAGGAAACCGGAGAGTGAAGCTGCGGCGCAGCCCGCCAAGAAGATTACAAGGAAAAGGATTAGTAAGAAGGGTAACCTTGATGCGCTTGCTGTGAAGCTTTCTCCAGGTGAGTATCCTCTTGACCTTTGTTTCACAACACTTTTAAGTTAACATGGACTTTCATTTTGCAGAAAAGCCTATTCCATCTGTTCGCGTGGAATCATCTTCTGTTTTTAATGATGATCTTCCGCCGTCACCACCCCGCGCAACTATTAAAGAACAGTTGGAGGGCACCAAGGCTGCAGAAGCGGAGGTAGAGAAGGCTGTTGAAGTGGAGAAGCCTGTTGAAGTTGAGTTGGAAGCGAAGAAGGTTCTGGAAACGGAGACTGCTGACGTTGGTGCTACCAAGCCCAAGTCTCCTGAAGTTGTGGCACATGGGCCAGAGAGAGGAAAATCCATTCTAGAGGATCCTGTGATAACCGTTCCTTCCTCCGCGACTACTTCTGCTCCCCCCATAGATGATTTTGAGGAAAACCCAGCGAATGTTGATCATGGCTTTGTTGCTCATGATGAGGAAGATTTTCCTATCCGCCCGGAGGAAACTCTGGGGGATTACTATTATCGATCTTATTCAGAGAGGAGAGCTTCCGAAATTCATGCGCCTGTATGGAAGCTTAAGCAAGGCGATACCTTTTCTTACTGGCAAGTTTGCCGAGACTGGTTGCAGGGTGTTTTTCCTCCTGCTGAAGTTAAATTTCAAGAGGAGCGGTCGCATGATCAAACATATCATGCCTATCTTGAAGAAACTGCTAGCTCAACTTCCACCACCCACCGTATAGTGCGCGAATGGCGCAGCATGCACAAGGAGTGGGCTGCTTTTGAAGTGTCGAAAAAAGGAAGTTACTGAAGAGAAGGCAAAGGTTTCCCTGTTGAGAGCAAAGTTGGAGGCTGATCAAGCCAAGTTTGAAAGCGAGCAGAAGACAGAGGAGTGGTCTGCTGCGGGATGGAAAAGAAAGGCTGAATCTGAAGCTGCTCTTATTTCATAAGAGCGAAAACGTTGGAGAGAAATTTGTGATAAGGATAATAGTGAGAAGATGGTTCTTCGGAACAGTATCAACAATCTCAAGGCGGATATTGAAAGGTTGAAGAAAGAGAAGATAGAGGCCGAGGCGGCTCGCGATGAAGCTCGTTCTCACCGAGAGAGAAGCGAGCAAAGAGAGGTATAAACCTGCGCCACCCTTGCCCTTAGAAATAAGGAGATAGAAGAACTCACTTCTTTATTATCTGATCAGGAACAAACCGAGGCGGAGCTTGAGTCTGCCACAAAAGACTTGCAGCTTGAGAGGGTTGAGAAAGCTGAGACCTCCCGCCGTCTGGCCGAAACTGAAGAGAAGTTAGAAAATTCTTAAACTGCTCGGGTGACGGTGGAAAGTCTGGTTGAACCTCTGAAGAATGATATGCTATGGATGAGGCATCATGGGATTATTAATGTATGTCAACCCCTTGTAATATTTCTGATAAGTTTGCACATCTTCTTATTTCGATTTCTTGTATGCGCAGGTTGCAAATTCGATTCTCAACTCCGTCGACTTAGATCAGACTGTTGCCAATCTGATGGTCACCGCGTGTAGTGATGGATATAATAAGGGGTATGCAGAATGTACCCAACATGTTAATGATGCGCTGAAGGTTGATTGCGACAACAGTAGATCTGCCACGCGTGGAGTTGATACTGGGGCTGCCCATGCTGTTGCTAAGACAGAGTATAACAACTTGCACCTTCCAGTGATGGATTTGGTGACTGCTGCACTTCAGTCTGATGACTTTGTGGCGCAACTGAAGGATATTCTCCTAGACGAGGCGGATGGTGATGAAGACATAGAATAGGTTGTCTTGTGTTTTGTGGTTGTTGAACATGTTTGTTTGGATAGGTTTGGGATGTAGATCCCGTTTGTAATATTTTTTTATTGCGCTGTTGCACAAGTAACTTTGCCAATGCGCTGCCGCACATGTAATTTTTGTTAATGCACTGCTGCGCAAGTAACGTTTTATGAATGCATGGTATGTTCTAATTACTATTTTTGCATGAGTACAACTACTTTGTTTAGGTAAGACAAATGAGGATGGTATAAAACTCATGTGTGAACGTAGGGCTGGACCTTGCGCAGTACCTGTGACCGCAGACCGTTCATGAGGCTTGTGTTATGTTACCATAGTGTTTTTGTGCTTACCAAAAGGAATTGCATGCATTTGTAATAAAACATAGAGGTAATGTAACGAACTTTATATTGATTCGGATAAGGCGCAGAGGCCATGTGGTTCAATGCTGCTATTAGGATAAATAAGAAACTTAATTTACTGCGCATGTAAATAGTCCTTGTGCCATAAGTTGACAAGTTGAAGAACCTGCCAAATATGAAGGAAACTATGATTACATGCACGTTGAACTGTCCTGGACCCTTAGGTTTGTTTAGCCTTTTTGGTACTTGGCCCCTCGTCTCCATGTGTGATCTGCTTGATTTCTTTGCGCACGTTCTGAACGAGGCAGGTAAGCTCTCCACTCTTGAGTGCTTTTTCAATTTCCGTGCGGAGACTGATGCCGTTGTTCGTGGTGTGGCCATTGTCTTTGTGGTTGCGCACGTTCTGAACGAGGCAGGTAAGCTCTCCACTCTTGAGTGCTTTTTCAATTTCCGTGCGGAGACTGATGCCGTTGTTCGTGGTGTGGCCATTGTCTTTGTGGTACTCACAGTAGAGGTTCAGATCTTGTCCTCTTTTGTTTTTCATTGGCGGTGGTGTTTTGAACTGGTAATCCTCGGTGCTAAGCACTTCCGCAGGTGTCTTGGTAAGAGGCGTCCACTGCCTTTCGCGGTTCTCTTGCTTTGCCTCCTTTTGAGCTGTGATCTTGTTGATTGTCGTGCGGGCATCATCTGAAGAGTAGGCGCCTAAAGTTGAGTCTTTCCAGCTTTTCTTGAATTTCCGGCCACTACTTCCGCTCATGTCTTGAGGGCGGTTCTGGGGCAGTGGTGGTCTGTTGGAACTTAGATTGCGCTCTATTTGAGCATAGACCTTGGCTGTTGCCATCAACTTCTCCCAGCTTTTCGGCAATCCTTCAGTCCCTGACAACACTTTGATCATATCATCGCATCTCACCGCGTATTTAAACTGTGCGCGGATTAAGTGCTCGTGAACATCATCGATTTCCAACACTTCCTTATTGTACCTCGTGATGAAATCTTCCAAACTTTCATCGTCCCTCCGCCAGATGCTCATAACATCTGCGGAGTCTCGAATGGACCGGCGCTGCTGACTGAAATGAACCAGAAATGTTTCCTTAAGATCAACCCAGGATGTTAACTTACCTACTGGTAGATTGTCAAACCAAAGGCGCGTGGCGCATGTAAGGGTTTGGACAAACAAATGGCACCACATAGGTAGTGTCCATCCACCGACTAGTCCCGCGCTGGTGAACACGCGCAGGTGATCATCAGGGTCTGACAATCCATTGAACTTTTCCACATTCGAAGGTAATTTTGCCCGCTCGAGGGGAGCTAGTGCAATCTCTCTGACAAACTTTGAATTTTCAGCCGCTTCCGCTGGTCGGTAAATCAGATTGTAGTCATACTCCGCTTCTGGGTTGTAAACAGCACGAATTTTTGGTTTGTAACTTGCATGGTCTCTCTGTATCTGATTAAAAACGCTTATGTTGTCGTCTTCGTTATACGTCCGGTCGTATTCATCAGTTTGGGTGTCCCCTTTCTGTGAGAAACATGGGCCCAAATGTGAGTGAACCGATTGGCGATTTTGGGAATATTTCTCTTCCCGGTGATCTCGTCGTCTGGATTCAGAGTGAGGGGATTTATACTTAGTGCTAGATTTGGAATAGACTTCCGTATCATCAACTGACATGCATGATGGTGCATCATAATGCAACGCTCGAGGTATAGATGGAGCTCGCACCTGAGCTGCAGATCTTCGCGTTTGTGGTGCTTGTTGAGCAGTTTGTGCACGAAGCTGTGCATAAACTGCGTTCAACGCACCTTGGGACTTAACATACCAAGAGATCAGAGTTTCGCCAAGAGGTAAAATTGAGCTGATCGGGATTTCAGGTTGGACTCCTGGTGTAACAGGATCATTCTCATGATTAACGTTGTTCTGAACATCGTTATCATCAGATGCTTCTTCCACAATCCTCTCGACACAAGAAGCATGAGCAAAATTGCCCCTGTTCTCTGGTCGAGGGCCCGATGGATGATTTGACAGAGCTTCTGTCATTGAAAACAGAAGAGAAAAAATGAATCGATCGAGAAGATGAAGATGAAAATAGAAGAATCGGTGGGCGCCAATGCAGTAACAGTGGTCTAATTAGACCGGAGTCAATCATATTAGGGGTTTTGTCTCTGCATAAAAGGGTTAATCCTCTCGTCGATTCGGTGGCTAGCTAGCTTCCTTCTCCGGTGATCACTGCAAAACAGAAAGCCGTTAGACTCGCCGTGGGGAGAATGGGGGTTCTCTCCGTGACCACCCTCCGGCGTGAGAATAAGTACCATGATCTCGAGGAAGAAGATGAAGTAGTAAAAGTGAGAGTAGGTGAAATAGCCTGTGAGATCATACCTGCAGTCCCTTATTTATAACCGGATTTTGGCAGGAAAATGGTGTAATGGAGAGAGTAACGGAAATCACTTTTTCGTTAGCGGTTATTCTACATTCCGTTAATAGTTAACTTCACATCCATGCACACAGATTGTGAGCTTGATCGACGGCTGGGGAGATGCCACGTGGAAAGTGGTTTTGTGTAGATCTTCCTTCAAGTAACTGCCATTATCGTGATTTAGATGGGCGTCCATGATTGTGCCACGTCATAGTCAGTTGTAACTGAATGGCCATGCACGATGAGCATTTAACTCCTTCTAGAAGATCTACAGCTGTAAACCTTTATGCCTTTGACACGTGTCTATTATGTTGTAACAGAAAAGATTCCTTTTGTTCAAGTCTTGACTTCAGGAGCGCGGAGATGTTGAGGTTTTACTCTTTAAGCTTAACTGTGCCCTTGCGCGAGCCCGCGCAAGGGTGTTAGTTGAGTGTTTGTCTCTCTTTTCCTCCAGCGCATGGTTATCGAAGACTGTTCTTCCCCAAATCTTATTTAGAACCCCTGCGCGGCCGCGCAAGGCTTTGTTTAAGATGTTCCTTGGAATGAAGTTAGGGTATGGTCCTATGCGCTTACGCAGGGTTTTTGGGACCATACCCCTTCATGTGACTAAAATACGTGCTTAATAAAATAGAAAAAAATTAAAAAAAAATCTATCATCTCTTTTTATTTTTTATGTTAAGATCCATTTGTATAATAACTTTAACCCTAAATTTTTTTAATTGTGTCTAGAAGTTGTCCTTAAATAATTGAAAATCTGTACAAATGTTCTAGTGGCTGCTTTTTTATGCAACTTTAATCAACTTTAGATTAAAAATATAGACATGGTATAATCCAAAACTTTATTAAATGATTGTTAAGCTTGAAAGGAAATGATTATTTATTTTCCCTGTTTTGACCCATATTTTGTGTTATATGGTATGATTTGTCTATTTCTTATGGATCCATTAACTTTAGACACTATGATTTTATTTTATTCTTATTTAAAGGTAACTTGAGTTTGATTTATGCATATTTATCCTACATTTATGTAAAAGGTTGTTTTCAAGATTTAAATTCGTAATTTTCATGTTACATGATCAATCTTACCGGTACTCTAAAGTTCGTCCTATTTTTTACAAGGTGACGTGTTAATCTTGTGAGATGATGTTAAATCATACTTACAACCCTTTATAAACTTATTACTATCATCTATTATCAATTCATCATATAGTCGACACATTTATATGTATGAATGCCTAAATGTATGTCCATGTGTATTTATTTGTGTATGTAGATGTAGGTATGCATACACATACTGAACCCACACTTTTATTTTATTTTATATTATACTAGGTTATCACTCGGGATTGCTTCCGGGCTAGAGAAAGTTACTTATATTACTATTATTTTTTGTTAATGCATAAACTTGACGGTAAGGGTTTTGTTATGCAAAACCCACAAAAGATGTTAAATGACAAAAAAACAAAGAAACGGGTCTCTGAAAAAGATCAAAGCGTCTTCATTTCCTTCCAACTGTCACAACACTTGGCTTGGCTTACACCTCGGACTCGTAACACACATAAGGATAACTTATGTAATTAAATTACAATGAACTTACAAAAATAATACTAAAATGAATTAATGTTGTCTTGCGTGTTGGGTTTCGCATACTACATACACAAAACAACCAATGTTTATGCTTCATGGAACCCTATAGTTGCTGGAGTTGACGGCTGCTCCCACCGATATCAACACCACTGCCCATCCTTTGACCAAACCGATACCACCAAAGGCGTCCTTGTTCTCCAATTTGCAACCTTAGATAGTTCAGGCGTCAGAGTATGTAGCATTGTCGTAGAGTACGGTGGCTAACCACCACCAGAAGGTTCAGTCTCTCTTGCAAACAAATAAAAAGTGAAATAAATGAGATTTGGATCATCAAATAGACACACAGCTGACTGACAAAAAAAGTTGTACAAAAGATCAAATTGCATTCATAGCCAATCTAAGTACCTACACCAAATCAATATCTCATAACAATTATTCTCTTCCCCAAGGGTATTTTGGTCTTTTTACACTTGCTTACCAAAAACTAAACACAAATGCATTGGTGACAAGATTATACTTAAGTTGCTTAAATCTATCAGCCTCTCAATCAAGATAAGATGGATCTAGTATCTTTAATTATACAAATTCAGTATTTTGGGAATCAAATTTTTTTTTTCTTAATTTTGTAAAAAAATGTACACATCTGAGCCAATATTATATATGTGGTGGCCAGTTGGCGTCAAAAAAAAAAAAAAAAAACCGGTGCAATTATGTGAGGTTTTGGCTCGATACCTTCGTAGACTTCTTGAACTATGTCATATATGATTATATCCAAAATCCTAATCTTTCAATTTTTCAATTAGTTAGATGATGTCATGTATGACTATATGAGATGTATTTATGAAAGTAAATAAACACAACAGGAAATCAAATTAAACAATTTCTCTATATGTCTTAACTATATAACATCCATAACATATTACTCAGTTAAAATCACATAAAAATCTATATTTCTGGAATAACCTAACAACATCCATATCCAACAGACTTCTACAAATAGAAGCTAAACAATATCAAAATCAACAACACAAACATCTCAAAACTCAAAAACTCATCGTTTCTACAAACAAAAACTAAACAATATTAAACTACTGGTTATTTTATTCCATACCAAACATGCCTTAAATAGGGTAGCCTCCAAATAACAAACTCAAAAGACTCCCCTAGCTACTACCTTACTGATTCAATAGGAAACTCTCTAACAAACTAATGCCATGTCCATGAACATGTGCCTAAAACACTAAACTAACAATAACTTGCTAAAACACTAAAAACATGTGCCTAAAATCAAGACTTCTATTGACCCCTGTTGACCCGAATCGACTTCTGACCCGCTACTCATTCGACCGAACAATCAAGATTACACCCAACATACCCTCCGCTTCTATCTTGGCCTTTTCTTTTTCTGTTTCTTTTTTTAGGATTCAGCAAGTAATCCAACAGTTATCGAAACTTTTTTGATAAAATCATTTTTTTTTAATTTAAACTGACGCATAGGCTATTAACATTTATTAAATTGATAAATTAAGTTAATTATTTCTTTTTATTATACTCTGATAGGTTATTAGAATTTATAATAATGATAATGTTTTCCGTAAATACTGATATGTGCAAAATGTAACATATAAATTACATTAAATTAGGCATAAAACTAACTCTTTTTTAGTACTAATGTTGGAAAAAGTGTGTTTTTGTCTTCCCATCGAATTTACAGGACCAAATGAGCTTAAACGAACAAAAGAAACAAATATACAGCAAAACCCAACATAAATACAAAGAAACGGAATAAACGTGACATGCCCGACCCCTCGGCAGCATCCCCAAAGGCAAAAGACAAGAAATAGAAGACTGACCATGGGTCGTGCCCACTGGACACGGGGGCGTGGTCAGCCACCTGCAGAAAAGACAAAGCTGTGGAAGCATCTACGCCCACCACGGGGGGCGTGCCCAGCTCAGCACGTGGCGTGGTCAACGCTAAGATTCGCAGAATCTTGCAAAATCTTGGTAATACAGATACGCTTCTGCACACCCCAACCGATGGCGGAAACATCGAGGCGTGGCACTGAGCGAAACAGATTGTTCAAAGAAATTCCATAACGACTAAATTACCAAATAGTTTAAATATTATGTCTCATACCATAACCCATAAGATAATCTAGTTATTACAGACAGAGATATTCTTCAAACAAATAAAACATGTTCCGACAACTCAGATTTTTAAATAAATAAATTGTCTTTGTTTCTAGACTCTTTCCTAGCCTCAATTTCACAGCAAGCCAAGCATTCTAACATCTTAAGCACATGCCACATACGTTAAAGTAAAAGTCAATACACATAGTGTAAATGTGAGCATACAATTTTGATAGATATAATAGAGTTCGAAATCGTTTACGCATAACCAGCACGTACACAGTGTGAAATGAAGCACGTAAGTTATCGACATGATCCTATCAATACCAATGACTGCGGGTTGACTGCCCAAGGCAGTTCGTAATACACACTCACCACTGTGAGCCATGTAATTAATTGTCCTTAACAACCCCTGAGTGAACAGGTGCTGAGTCCAAACTATAGTACTATCGTTGCTAAGGCAGGTAGACAGCAATCCATGTGTAAACATAACAAACAAGCATTCATTAAGTCAAGTATAACATGCGGTAATCGGTTAGCGTTAAAGTATTGCGTAGTGTGTTCGATGTGATTTAGAATAAGTAACGTATGTAACACCCAAAAGTCCGTAAAGCAAAAAGGGTTCGAGTATACTCACAACGGTGAAACTAATGGATTGAAGGGAGCGCTAGAGCGGAATTAGCCTGAATAGTTAATGATAGCATAAGCGAAAGTCGGTGCGTAAAACAGTGTAGGTGTACCAAGGATCGGACGGTAATCCGATCGGGTGGCAATCCGAACGGATGGCCATTCGATCGGGTGGCAATCCGTTCGGATGGTCACCCGATCGGATGGCCATTCGATTGGATTGTCACCTCGCTTGATGAGGATGTGTTTGTGTATGATGGTTTGTACTTTGAAGTTTTCATTGTAGCATTTTAAAATTTGAGAAGTATCTCTACCTTTCAGGTCGGTCGGTCGGTCGGTCGATCGAACGGTCGTTCGATCGGGCAGCAATCCAATTGGCGAGACTTCTCAATCTGAGAACAAGTTCACAGCAGGACGGTCACTCGATCGGATGTGTAACACTCGTCTTAAATCTTTGATATTTTAAATATAAAATAAGGGCTTTTTTTTAAAACAAAACGCATAATTAGCAAAACTTAGTTAAGTTACACATAGTTTAGTAGATCAACATAAGCAACCATCTAGTTTAAGTGATCACAACTAGAAGAGTTTACAAAACATCATTGTCTAGACAAGTTTAGTTTAGTGCGGAAGCTTCAAATATGGTGTTCGGTTCTTGATTTCACGCTTGATCGGCATCCAAAACTAACGAGGGTCACCTGAGGTTAAAACCACACAAAAATTTAGTTTTTGACTATGTTAACCGAGCCTAGACAAGCTCTAATAACATAAACGCAACAAAAATCCAAAAATCTCGGATTTTAGTCCGTCGCGCAACGCGCCGGACTCGGTTCCATCTGTCGCGTGCCGCGGGAGGCCCCGCGTGTCGCGCCAGTGTCTTATGCTCCCCTCGCGTGGCGCGAGGGAGTGCAGTTTCCAGCAGGTCCAGTTTCCGGACCTGCATTTTACCCAGCTCCGGAAAATTTAAATTTTCTAACTTTAAATGATTATAACTTTTTACTCGGTTGTCCGTTTTAGTCGATTCTTTTTCCTATGAGTCCGTAATAAAATTACGGATCTAACCATGTAAATATCACGTCACGGAAATCAAGTTACCAGTGATTTGTTCGCGATTCCTTTATTTCAATTATCCGACCCACTAGCTATAATTGCATAATGCCACGTTTCAGTTTATTAATGCTTTTAGACATAGTTACCCAATTCCCGGGCTTATAACCTTGGCATAGTTACGCCATTCATGGCTTTGTGTTCCATTAGAGCTACAACTAGTTTTCTCGGAATTCAAGCATTCCGTTTCAAGCGACATTTTCAACTTACTTCTATTGTTTGATCCGACATCCCGTATTTACAAACTTGAAATATCATAGCCAAATTCATTGGCGTAGTGAAATCCAACGCTTAACAAAACACGAGACTTTCAAGTTTCTACTAATATGATCTTTTCGAGACATCAATTCGACCCGTTTGACTATCTAGTGAAAGCCATCACTTTATTAATAAGCCAAACCCATTTCCAACCATTATTTCGACTCGTTTGATTGTCGAGTGAACTTCTCCACTTTAAAGACACATCAAACGCATCTATTACGCTACAATTCCATTTATACATTTAACCCAAACATGTATGCATAATTTAACGAGACTAAAGTCACGTACCTTTAAAGCACACCCTTCAAACGTGTATCCCCTTGTAGGATCGTTTTGACGACCAAATGAGTCAATCAGAGACAATACACAACTATTTGAGAGGCGGAAACAAACAAACAGCCTAGAATCAGTGTAGAAATGAGTAGAAACAGAGTATGATACTTAAAACAAGCTTCTCATTGATATTTGACTTGAAAATCGGGCAGCACTTCGTTACACCACAACTAATTCCGTGCCAAATGAGAAACTACACATGCCTATATATAGGCTGTTGATTTCGCATGAAATGACACATGTCATTTCAAGCGAAATTAACAATTCTAATTTCGTTTGAAATGACCACATGTCATTTCAAGCGAAATTACTACAAAATACATAAAATTACACTTTTAACCCCTGTAAACCCTATACAAACATGACCTAGACTTAAGACGTAGGCTATAGACATTATGCACCAACAAACTCCCCCTTGGATATTGCCGGAGTCTTCAGTCTGGTCTTTAGCGCTTTCTTTACAGTGACTTGAATTTCTCTTCTCTCGGCTTAGGCTTTCGCAGCAACATCTTCCTAAGCTTCTCGTTCTCATCAACATTTTTCTTCTCTTCAGCAGCCATTCTTTGCACAACTGTATGCCTTAGCATCTTGTCTCTATCTTCACAAGCCTTTCTTTCTCTTTCAGCCTTCATTGCTTCCTCTTTCTCAATCTCTCGCCACTTAGACGTCCATTTATTGTTAGCATTGATACCTTTTTGGAAGCAGATAGACACAACCTTCTGAAATTGCATGGCTTGCTCTTTGTCTTCAGCTTTAAATCCAATCTTGTTAACAAACAAGCATTCAATGTCTTTTACCGAGCAATTTACCAACCATAAAGGATCATACACAAAGACGTGTCTGATTTCATTTTCAGCTCTATAGGTGATCACAGCTTCAGTCGACAAACAGCTGTATACCCAGTACAAGAATCCCTTATAAAAATCTTGCTCCATTTTCGGTACTGGAATGTTCTTTATAACTTTAGGTTTCTTCACATGCAAGATCGTTTCTTCATTTCCAGTCTCAGGATTCACTCTCCTCACTTTCTTTGGGTAGTGAGGTTTCCAGTGCTTGAAACCTCTGAATGCTTCAAATTTCATCAGACCCCAAATGGGTACATCATGATTTCTTACAGGATAATCCAGAGTTCTAACTTTCGACATCCCACCAAGGTAGGGACATGATATCCTGAATATATTCAAAGTATTGCACTCCAAATTCTCTCCGAATAGCATAAACATTTACTTGTGGCAGGAAGCCCCAACTGATAATATCCCCCAGTGACATATCCCTGTCTCTTTTATAAAACTTCAATGGCCGCTTGAATTTTATTTCTGTACTCTTTCTAAACCACTTCTTGCGTTCTTCTCTCTGTGCATCTTTTGTTGTACCATCAAAATTCTTATCTTTCAAACATTCTTCTACTTTCCTTCTCAACTCATCGACGTTCTCTTGACTGAAAAACTCAACAAGAGTTGGAAAGTTTGATGTATCAATATTCTCATTCTCTTCGTCGCTGCAGTCTTCAACTTCAACATGATCATAATTATCAGCTTCCTCAACATACTTGTACTGATACTCTGGCTGCTGATTCATATCAAACGCATTCAACTCTTCTTCAAAGTCAAACTTGAAGTTTGGATCATCAATACGTGTCATCTCAATAATATCAGCCATGGTGTACGTATGTCTGATTTCTCCTTCCTCAACTTCAGGTTCAAGACGCAATATCAATTTTTCTCATTTATCAACATTTTGCACATCAACGTTCTCCCCCTCACCTGTAGCATCCTCAGGCTCTTCATTCATATCGTCACGAAGATAATCATTGACATTTTCTTCAGTCGATGCTTCAGTAACTTTTATACCTGTATCACCCTGATCATCATCATTTTCATCGTCATGACTACTTGCTGAGAAGACATCATCAACATCATCTTTCTCAATGTCATCATCATCATCTTCTTCATCATCATCGTTAACTTCTTCCTCTTCGTTAATAACATTGTCTATTAAGACATCTTCTTCAAAGATAGCAGAAATTGCAGATATCGGACGAGGATTCTCAATAGGTATATCTGATGGAATGATTGATCTTTCTATGACTTCAGAAGCACCTTCAACACCTTTACCCTTACTTTTCATCTGAGCATCAATTTCAGCTTGACGTCGACCTCTAACCTCTTCAACTTGTATTTCTTCAAATTTTTGTTCAACAGACTTTCCAAGCACGTTTTCTAACACTTTATTCATCATGTATATCTTGTGTTCTTTCATTGCTTTAGCAGCTTCCAATTCTTTGTTCTTTAACTCGAAGTACTTGTTCTGCTCATCTTTGCATGCTTTCTCTTCCTCTAACTCAACAACTTTCACTTTTAGAATATCAATCTCTGCCTGATCAGCTTCAACTTTCTTTAACAATGAAGAATTTTCAGCTTCCACAGACTTAACACGCTTTTCCAATTTCTTCTCATGATCAACCAACTTTTTATTTTCAACCAACACTTCTTCAACTTTCTTTTCCAAACTCTTAACTTGCACATCAGTCGCAAAATTGAAATCACCAATGTCTTCAAGAGTAATACCCTCAGGAACATGTGGAAAAGTCTTGTAACCAGAAGAACCAGGTGTAGTTTGGACAGGTGGTTTGTGGATGGTGGTGTTTGAAAGATTTGCTGAGATGTAACAACAGGTTGTTGTTCATGTGGAGGTGTAGCAATATGAATATGTTGTGGTGAAAGATGTGGTGGTGAAATATGTGGTGGTGATTCGATTGGTGATGGTTGTCTTGGTGGTGATTGATGAATTGGTGAATGAATTGGAGATGGTTGATGTTGAGGTTCAGATGGTGGTGATGGTTGTTTACTAGGTTCCTGGATTGGTTTCTTCTTTAACAACACTTTCAATCTTTTTGCAACCTTCGGAGTAACAACTCTCTTTCTTGCAGATTGTTTCTTCCTACCACCAGATGATGGAGGCGTCTAAGATTTTATCACATTCTCAGTAGAAGGATTGTATAACTCATCATCTTTATCTTCTTTCCTTTTTCTCTTGAGCTTCTTTTCTTTTTCAATCTCAGCTCTAATTCTTGCTGCACGCTCAGTTTCATCAATTTCTTCATCAGATGAACTTGAAGAATTGCTATCTGCATCATCACCTTTATCACCAGCAGTCTTTTCTGTTTCAGCATTATAATCAGTAAGAGATTTCAACAACTTTTCAGATTCAGGAGACAAACGAACATCTCCTTCAACATTAACTTCTGCTTCAGATTCAGCTTCATCTTCTTTATCAGATTCATCCACAAGCATAGTTTCAACAACCTTCTTTTGACGCTTTTTCTTAGGTTGTGATGAAGAACCCTCCTCCACTTGAACTTTCGGAGTTGTTTTTCTGCTTCTCTTCTTTTTCTCTTTCAAGAACCACTCGTTTCTTGATTCTTTGAAATCTTCAAGTGTTTTCAACTCACCAGCATAACTTTTTTCTTTCATTTCTTCCTCATTTCTCCAGTTTTGATGATTGATAGGATCTGGATCTTGATAATTCTTATCTTTGATGAAACCAAAAAATTCAGCTTTCGTTTTTAGCTCTGGATGATTTGGATGATATCTGGCCAGTTGTTTCACAGACTCATTATCCATGTGAGATAAAACCAACAAATCATTATTCTCATCTCTTTCAAGATCTGGATAGGCATGATCTAACATCATTTGAACAAATCATGGATACACCCAAGTCTTGTTCTTTGAAGTAATATTTTCTACCATGTAATGAAACACAATCTTCGAAAAATTATACTTCTTGTTTAATACGAGAGCTGTCACCATGTTCATTTGATAATCCCTCATTGCATCATAAGCTCCCTTTCTATGACCTAGAGCAATCAGCACTGAGTGAATAAGAAACTTGTATGGCTTGGAAAACTTTGATTTCAAGTAGTTAGCACTGTTCAGTGCACCATTATAACCCATCCTCAACATGCATCCTTTTACCATCCTCTCTGGGAACTTTGTAGGAGAGTTTTCATCATCCGGAAAATTTATCACCTCTCGTATAAGATGCTCTGAGATAATTATTGGTTTATCTTGCCCGTTTAAGCTCACAATCGAATTTATTGTCTTTTTATCTTCATCATATGTTGCATTCTCCCAAAAACGCTCAATATGTGATTTGAAAACCAAATGTTGATTCGTCAAAGCTTTCTGAATCGACAATCTTTTCATAAACTCCAGAATACTCTTGAATTCGGTCAACTTTGGTATCTTCTCCTCATCGAAAACACAACAACTGTTGTGTAGTGGATCAAATAGCACATTCGAAGCCTGAAAGATAACAACATATACTCAAGTCAAACACTTTGAAAATTTTTAAACCAAACAACATTCAAACGAAATCATCTCATACGAAATTACAGTTCATACGGAATAACAGTTTGAAACGAAATCACATATGACAGTTTGAAGAGAAATTACAATATGAAACACAATCACAGTTTGAAATGAAATTACTTTACAAACGGAATCACAGTTCAAACGGAATATGACATTTGAAACGAAATACCATTTGAAGCGGAATTAACATGTTTCAAACGAAATTTCTCAAAACTTTTCTGATGATAAAATTAATCATCTGGGTTTGTTCTAAAGTGAATTCCGAGCACAAGGGTATGTTTGATTTTCAATTTTGACCACAAAAATACCCTAGATCTAAGTCCAAACATTTAGATCTACCGACTTCATACGAAAACAGGTTATATAGATCAAATTGATACCCTAAACAAGATCTTTAACATATTACGATCACAAGGGTATGATTATTGTTCATTAAACATCACAAATAAACCCTAGATCTATGTTTTTGGGTCCTGTTCAATGCCGTTCAAACGATATCAGGTCAAATCTGGGTTTAATCGACATAATATCTCACCTTTCCTATGATCTAAGATGAGCAATCCAACTTAGATCAGATTTCAAACAACAATCGGGCAAAATAACGGCTAGAAATCGATGGTTTTGTGATTTCGTATGAAATCGCCTGACAAGGAGCTTTGAAACGAAATAACAGAAGTGTTCTATTCAAGCGAAATCATATCCCTATTTATAGACAGCCTAATTTCATGTGAAATAGGCATTGAGCAGTTTCAAGCGAAATCACCTTCAAGCGGAAATAGGTTTTTCAAACGGAATCCCTTTCAAGCGGAATTTGGTTTTTCAAACGGAATCCCTTTTTCAAGCGAAATCAATGTTCAAATTTTTAACTTTTTAAGATTTTACTGACACACCCAGTTAACCAAGTCCAAGTTAATGACCCTGGTCAACTGTTTAGCCTGCCAAGTCCAAGTTAATGACCTTGGCTAACCAGTTTATGAAGATGCTGATTTTCTGAAACAATTTTAAGTTCAAGTTAATGAACTTTTGAACTTTCAAGCAATTACCAATCACTTTTTCAATCTACTGCTTACCCAACCCTAATGATCCAGACTTGTTCAGCACCTAAGACTTTGATCATCTGATCCCCAACGTTCGTTGTCGAAAATAAGATGAAAAGCAAATCTTTTTGGATTTTTGAATATGATAAGCAATAAACTGTACACACAATATTTTTGTGAGCGTGTTAGGGGATCATATCAGCTGCCGACAAGATACGAGCACCGTTAAGCTTTGATTACATTTTCAGTATTAAACAATTTGCATTGATTACCGATATACTGATCCTCTTAAATTTTCACACAAAGTTCAATCTGTTCATGATACGAGTTAAGTGTTTTAGAGCTTAACTTTTACATGTGTACCACCTCAGAATATACTCCCGTATCCAGATCCCAATATTCAGTCTTACAGGTGACTATACCTAGATGATATCTGTAAGGGGTTAAATGCGAGGGCCGTGAGAGCTCAGGCTATTGCTTCCGAAAAATCAGAGAGATGACGGCTTCGACTTTTGGTGGGTTCCCTTTAGAGAATCTTTTCTTCAACAGCACATGATTAGCATTTTGCAATGTTTCATCATTTTTATGCTGAGGGGGGGCTATTATTTCAAGCAGAGTAAAGTATTCTCCGGGGACTAGGCCATTGCTTCCGCAAAATCAGAAGTCCCTGGATAATACCCCAGATATCACTAAGCATAAAGACCTAGTATCTCAGAAAGAGGGACCTTTCAAACAAGATTTCGGGGGTTACCCATATATCCGAGAGATGTTCCCCACGTAAAAGCAAGTAATGATTTTATGTTTATATCCCAAACAAATCTACTAAATGTGTAAAAACCTATCGGCATATCATCTGCAAGACTACTTAACACATTTAAACTTTACATATCTTTAGCGTACTGCATCTGTCTAGCTGATGTACTATCATTTCCCATTTTTACACAAAATCTTTTTCAGTTTTTCAATGTTTTTGGATTTTTGAAATTTTATCATGTTTTTGGATTTTCTGCAAACTTTCCCCCCCTAAAAACAAAGACATATTTTTGTGTTTTTGTTTTTATCAAAAGCAGAAAATAAACTGTACAAAAACTTTGACAACACAACGTGGATCACATCAGATCGCCGTCCTCCTTGGCTTCACATTCAACAACCCTCCCAGAAAACAAATTTTTCATCCCATTTAATTTCAAAAGATAGTTAAATCTCTTTTTATCAAACGGTTTGGTGTAAAAATCAGCTTTCTGTTCATCGGTGTGTATATGTTCGATTTGAATCAATTTCTTCTCGTGACAATCACGGATGAAATGATGTCGAATTTCTATATGTTTTGTTTTAGAATGGTGAAACGGGTTTTTCGTTATGTTAATAGCTGCTTCATTGTCCACAAATATAGGCGTGTCCAAGAACTGCAAACCAAAGTCTCGCATCTGCTGTTGGATCCAAAGGATCTGAGAGCAACAGCTCGAGGCCGAAACGTATTCAGCCTCGCAAGTAGAGAGCGCTACTGAGGTTTGTTTCTTGCACTGCCAAGTAACTAGTCGAGTTCCGAAGAACTGACAACCTGTAGTGGTGGACTTAGCATTTTGCTTACAGCTACCAAAATCCGAATCAGCAAAACCTGTAAGAGAGAAATCGCCAGACTTAGGATACCACAAGCCGGTGCTTGGGCAGCCTTTCAAATACCGTAAAATGCGTTTCACGATCGTCAAGTGTGACTGGCGTGGGCTGGACTGATATCGGGCGCATAAACACGTCGGATACATGATGTCTGGGCGAGAAGCAGTAAGATACATCAAAGATCCATTTATCGACCGGTAATAAGTCTCATCCACTTTTTCTCCACTCTCGTCTGGGCAAATCCCATGATTCTGAGCCAGGGGGTTGATGTTGGAGTAGATTCAGACATGTTAAACTTCTCCAGAACATCGTTCACATATTTTGTTTGATGAATGAAGATTCCATCGGGCATTTGCACGACCTGTAGCCCTAGGAAGAACTTCATCTCCCCCATTGAACTCATCTCAAATTTCTTCTTCATAACTTTCTCAAAATCTTTACACAAATCGTCATTTGTCGAACCAAATATGATGTCGTCGACGTAAATCTGCACGATCAATAGATACCCTGCAACCTCTTTAGTAAACAGACTTTGTTTTTGTGTAGTGGATCAGTGAAACCCGGCGGTTGTCCAACATACACTTATTCTTTGATTTTGCCATACAGGAATGCAGATTTCACATCTAGTTGGTAGACTTTGAATCCTTTCCAAGACGCGAACGCCAGGAAGATCCTAATCGCCTCAAGTCTAGCAACAGGTGCATACAACTCTGTAAAGTCAATGGCTTCTTGCTGACTGAATCCCTGTACTACCAAACGTGCTTTGTTTCGAACAATGACTCCTCTATCATCTCTCTTGCATTTGAATACCCACTTTGTTTTTATCAGCTTTTGATTTTCAGGAAGGTCTACTAATCTCCAGACTCCCAGCTTCTCAAACTGCTGCAGCTCTTCCTGCATTGCATTAACCCAACTTTCTTCAGTTAGAGCTTCTTTATACGTCTTGGGTTCAACCTGTGAAATGAAACACTTAAGTGAAAATTCTTCCTGTAAAGGAGCAATAGATGTATAAAAACATGTAAGAGCTCTGTTGATCTGATCCCGCGTTTTTACTCCGCTCTGAAGATCACGAATAATCTGCTCTGAAGGATGATATGACAAAGTTCTTGGCATACCAGTGTCAGGCACGCTCACTTCCGATTGCAAGTTCGTAATGTCTTGATCACCGGTGTGATCCTCTGCTTCAGTCGTAGCAACATTTGGTTCCTCATCAAAACTCGGACCGTCTTCCGATTCTGAGTCGTCAGAATTATCAAACGTTGGAGCTGGTTCCTCTGGTGGTTCGTGAGCAGTTCCACTTGGACCGGCCTCGTGATTGTTTGTACCACTTGTAGGGTCGCTTGTACCCACGTTGGGTTGAGAAAATACCAACGATCTTGGCACCTGATCTTGTGACATAGATTGTTGATGTTGGTATAATAAAACGAGTTCCTCGACACTTGGCTCAGTCGGCAGTTGGAAAGACTCCCAGAGTTTATCATAATCGAACAAAAATCTTTGTCCGGGAAGTTGTGGTGGAGCAGTATGCTTCTGACAATCAACATGCTGAACTTGAATTATCTTCCCCAGGCACGGTACGAACACCCTCTTCAGCGGACTCGCATATCCTACAAAGAAACCATCATTACTTTTAGCACCAAACTTACCATCTGGATCAATGAAAGTACAAGGCGATCCAAAACGGTTCTAAAAACTTCAAATTTGGTTTATAACGATGAAGAAGTTCAAAACACGTTTTCTTGTATTTCTTCACTGTGAGAACGCGATTCAATGTATAGCACGCTGCTGCAACTGCTTCACTCCAGAAAAATATCAGCAGCTTGGAATCGGCGAGCATTGTTCGAGCTGTTTCAATCAAGGTGCGATTCTTTCGTTCAGCTACACCATTTTGCTGTGGAGTGTATGGTGCACTGAATTCATGAAGAATTCCTTTCTCATTGCAAAACTCAAGCATCCGATTGTTTTTAAACTCCGTTCCATTGTCGCTCCGAATTCTTCTGATCGGCACTTTGTACAGCGTTTCCATTTTCTTGAATAAAACCCTCAACGACTCAAAAGTTTGATCTTTACTTTCCATACACACTACCCATGAAAACCTTGTGAAGTCGTCAGTGACCACAAGACAGTACAAGTCTCCGCTCACACTTTTTACATTGACTGGTCCAAAAAGGTCCATGTGTAGCCTTTCGAGCGGAACTCTGATTGAATTCAATAGCTTCTGCCGGTGTGTTTTCTTCGTTTGTTTTCCCTTCTTGCACTCTACACAATCATCATTTAAATGAAAAATTTTCAAATTTACACCTTCTACGAGATCATTATGCATAAGAAAATTCATTTTTCGCACATGAATGTGGCCCATCTTTCGATGCCACATTCTTGACTCCTTTTCAGTCGCTTTCATTTTTGTCACAAAACATTGTTTCTGATAATCTGTCGTTGTTGCGACACTCATATCGAGAACATACAAATCATTTTCTCGTGGAGCTCGCATCAACACCATGTCCTCAGGAATTTTAAAACCATGTTTTATGATTAAACATTCATTTTTAGTAAAGTGTACTGTAAATGACTTGTCACAGATCTGTGAGATGCTCAACATATTGTTTTCAAGTTCGATGATATAGTTCACTTTTTTCAAACGATACAACTCCATTTGTTAGAGTTCCTTCACCAACTATCCTGCCACCCTGATTTCCTGCAAATCCAACATAACCACCGTTGATTGATTTAACGTCATAGAGTAAAGCCAACATTCCAGTCATATGCCATGAAGCTCCGCTGTCCATTATCCATTTTGAAATTATCGACCTCGGCAGCCCCTGCATACATCACAGAAATTCATTCAAACAATGAAGCCCATGATTTCTTTACCTTTGGAACACTACCAAACACTAGATCACATGACACATCAACTTTCGGAATGTTAAAGATGACGTTTGGAACAACAGGTTCAGCCTTTGGTTTTAAATTTCTCTATTTGATTGGAGGAAATTCCTCAAGCAACTTGTCTAGTTCAAATTTAAGTTTATTAACATCATTTGCACACATTTTTTATTCAGATTTTACCTCATTTTCCATCTTCTTTTCTCCAACTGATTGTTTTGGTTTAACCACCCATGATTGGTTTTGCAAAATTTTTGTCTTTGGATAAATCTTTGAAGTCTTTTGAGTTTTCGAAGATTCACCAATCTCAAATGTTGATTTCGGTTTTTCTTCGGACTTCAAAGATTCACCCCTTTTCAAAATTCGAACGGGAGAAATCATTGGTGTTTTGCCCTTATCATCAGTTGAAATTTTAGGTTTCGGCTTTTGCAAAACTGGTTTCTCAAGCTTTTTCACACACTGCTTGGCCATGTGACCAATTTCATTGCAGCGATAACAGATTCTTTTGTCATATTCGACAAAAGTTGATATGTAGGTCTCCTGTTTCAATTTCTTAGCTGCATTGAAATCGTCAATGGCTTTTTGACTGAAGATATAATCCTTTTCAGCATCAACACTAGGACCAATAACAAAAATATCACTCATCTTTTCTTTTGGCTTGACATTCTTAGCCATCTTCTTTTCAAAACCGACACCCTTCCTTTTAAAGTTGTTACCATGTCTTTTGTTCTGATCATGATTACCCACCCATTCTTTCTTTCCCGGGTTAGTTGGTTGTGGTTTCACAAAAGACTTTTTAGGTTTTGAAAGAAACTCGTTGTGGTTAACCTCATAAATATCAATTTCAACCAGTTTAAACACTTTCTCAACATTTTCCAATCTGGCATTTTGAATTGGATACTCAAAATCAGAATAGAGTTTGTCAGTTCCAGTCATTGTGTAAACCACAATGATCAAATCATCATTCACAACCTTTTCTGATTTTGGTATAAACTTGTCTAAGAAGTTGCCATCTTCTTCAGAATCAGAAATGGAGTTTTCAAAATGAGTTTTCACAGTATCAAACTCCGAGTTATCACTTTTTTCATCTAACACTTGGTCAACAACGGTTTTGATCACCTGTGACTCATTATCAGTGTCGGACGGAAAAAATGTAACATCAATGCTCTCAGGCAACTCATTCTCAATGGTTCTCAATTTGAGATTCAAAGCAGATTCCACCCCATATTGATACTTTTGAGTGTAATGATTCCACATTGGGGGTGGAACACTTTTGAAGAAAGGTTTTGTATCAGGTTGTTTCGGAACAATTTGATCAATAACATATGATGAAGCATCATAACTCATCAGTTTCTTATCAATTCTCTCAGTTTCAATTCTCATTAACTCAAGTTCTCTTTTCAAAGAAGCAATTGTGTCTAGATGGATGTTAATTTCCATTTGTTTATCCATGACAGTAGATTTTAGCAATTTTGTGACTTTATCATTTTCAAAACTTTCTGTTTTAATCATCTTGATTGATCGTGCCAAAGTGTCATATGCTTTTTTTATCTCACTAAGATCAAATTTTACTTCATCAGTAAATTTCTTCAATTCTTGAAATTGCTTGTCTTTTTCAAGACAATCCATGCATGATTTTAAACAGTTTTTGCATGGAATTTCAAACCTTTTCTTCTTGATCAATTTTAATATTTGTTTTACCAAAACCATCAGACTCTGAGTCAGACTCGTCTCCTGATTTGATCTCCTCATTTTCCGATTTCTCGTCAGACTCCTTTTTGACCGTTTCGACAGACACACTTTCAGCTGACTCGGTTTCGACAGACTTTGATTCGAAAGATTCTGTTTCTACCTCTCTTAGCTTGCCCATCAATGCTTTATCAGCAATCTCTTTTAGAGTCTCTTCATTCATTTCTTTTGAAACGTCTATTATCTCTTCAACTGGAGCTGGTTCAACATCATATCTTGGACAAAGACCAGTAGTTGGCTCATTAAAGAAACCTGCAAAAGATTCAAACATATTAGGAGGCATTATTGATTTGAAAGAACTAGCAATAATCTCCTGTTCAGACTGGTAGTAATAGACTTCTGCAGCAACTTCTTCAAGATCAGCTAAACTTTCTTCAGATGTCACTTCATTGACTTCTTCTGTCTCAACAACACATTCCGGTTGTTCCACAATCTCTGTCATCATTGCCCTACCCTCACTACCAGGGATGTACTTATCCCAACTAAAGCCTTCAGCAACCTTCTCATCATCTTGATTGACTAAGAGAGCCTTTTCCGGCTTGTTTTCGATCTGAGGTCTTTGGGTGAATCGTTGTTGACTTGTCTTATGATAGATCGCTTGTTTGTAATAATCATTTGAGAATGGGTTTTGATGGTTGTTAACCTCCCTGTTTGGACATTCTCGCTTGAAATGTCCCTTCTCTTTACATTTGAAACATGTGACTTTCGATTTATCAAACCCAAGTTTTTTATCTGGTCCTGAAAGACTGTTCCGACCAGTAATTTCCATAAAACGTTGAGCTCTTCTCACCAAGCTTGCCATTCCCCATTTGATGTCAATCAACTCCAGCTCCTCTGGATCGATCTGATCATAGTCTTCCTTTGTCATATCGGGGTTCCCAATTCTACCTGCAACCAAGCTTTCATACGATTCAAGCACCGAAGCAAGAAGTGTTATGTGCTGCTTCACTGATGATTCAGTAAAGTCTTGAGCATTCTTTATGTTCACTGCTATGTTGCACAGAATTCCTGGACCTTGACTTTGACTGTTTGATCCTGACGAACTTTGAGTGTAGGATTGATCAGGTGAGTTTTGAACCTTTGGATTTGGCTTAAAACTTGCAAATGGTGAACTATTGTTGCTTGAAGTGACAGATGATACTCCGGATGTTGAATCTGCACTAAAGGCTGTCTGCACTTTTGGACTTAGATTTGATGTTGATGGAGTACTTCCTTTGTAATACAATGAGACATCTTGTTAAACACTTAAAGACTTCATCTTTCTAATCTTTGTCAACTCAAGTTCGTGTGACTCAATCTTTTCAATGAATGTGCTAAGGTTGAATCCCACATACTCCAAATTATTCTTCAACACCAACAGATAAGTGCCCCATTCATCGTATGGCAATGCATCCACCAATTTATCGACCCATTCCTCATCCGTCTTGGTTATGCCCAACCTCTTCATCTCAACAACCAGATGGCAATATCTTTCAATCAACTGCTTTGTTGTTTCACCCTTTATACCCGTAAAGATATCAAACTCTTTCTTCATCAAAGCAGTTTTGCTTTTTATCATAGACACGCTTCCAAGAAACTTTACTTTCAATGAATTCCAAACGGATTGTGAATCACCCTAATGTTGTAGCAGAACTAAGATATCCTCTTTGATGGCTTGTTGTAGAATGCTCATCATTTTCTTTTCTGCCTTGAAATCTTCTTGTTCTTGTGGAGTCAAACTTCCGATAGATTTATCTAAACCCGAACCATTCTTTGGAGGAACATATTTAGACTCGATTTTCATCCAGCATTCAAAATGGTTAGCTTGCACCCAAGTCTTAAACCTTTCCGACCACCCAGCATACTCATCAATGTTCTTCAACTTCGGCGGTTTCTGCATAGTACCGAGTTCATTTTCCATGTTCACATTTTGTACGATACTGGCTGGTGTTTGTGCTGCCGTCATTCCCCCACCGGCAAAGAAGTTGTAAAACTCTTGATTATCCATTTTACGAAAACAGTTTTGGAAAATTTTTTCAAGTTTTAGAAAACAGTTACTTTCAAGCGAAAACACTTTTTACACGAAATGCACTTCAAACGATATAACACGAACCAAAATGGACTTTCACACGAAATCAGACTTTCAAGCGAAATTAGCTTTTTCAAACGAAATTAGGTTTTCAAACGAAATCACTTCTCAAACGGAATCAACTTCTCAAACGAAATAGCATTTTCAAGCGAAATCAAGTGCCATTTCAAACAGAATTACTTTTTCAAACGGAATCAGATGTAACTCAAACGAAATCATTAATTTCGTGTGAAATTACCTCAACTTTTCAAGCGAAATTAGTGGCTTGTTCAAACGAAATTAACTGTTTGGCCCATTTTTGTCACTTTTAGTCTGAATTTAGGTCTAATTCTTTCAAGGGTTTGTTAAAACTGTATTTTACACACAATATCAAAAGATCAGTCCATTTTGTCCATGAATTTGTCCAGAAGTCCAAAAACTAAGTAGAAAAGGCACTAATTCAAGTGTATTGACTCATCCTGAGCTCTGATACCACTTGTAGGATCGTTTTGACGACCAAATGAGCCAATCAGAGACAATACACAACTGTTTGAGAGGCGGAAACAAACAAACAGCCTAGAATCAGTGTAGAAATGAGTAGAAACAGAGTATGATACTTAAAACAAGCTTCTCATTGATATTTGACATGAAAATCGGGCAGCACTTCGTTACACCACAACTAATTCCGTGCCAAATGAGAAACTACACATGCCTATATATAGGCTGTTGATTTCGCATGAAATGACACATGTCATTTCAAGCGAAATTAACAATTCTAATTTTGTTTGAAATGACCACATGTCATTTCAAGCGAAATTACTACAAAATACATAAAATTACACTTTTAACCCCTGTAAACCCTATACAAACATGACCTAGACTTAAGACGTAGGTTATAGACATTATGCACCAACACCCCTCCGGCTTGTCCGCTTGACGACCCGGATTCTTTGCCTAAAGAGTTCAATTCACAATCATTTTAGAACTCTTTTCATGGTCATTAACGCATAATTTTCTATATAAATCAAATCTGCTTTTTCACCCGATTTTTAACCTTTTAACCCTGATGTGTGTAAAATGCAACATATAAATTACATCAAATGAGGCATAAAACTAACCCTTTTTAGTACTAATATTGGAAAAAGAGTGTTTTTGTCTTCCTTTTGTATTTTCAGGATTAAATGAGCTCAAAAACGCAAAAGAAGCAAAAAGACAGCTAAATCCAACATAAATACAAGAAAAGGAACATTAGTGGACTGCCCGAACCCTCAACGGCACCTTCCAAAGCAAAATAGAGAAAACAGAAGACTGAACACGCCCCGTGCTCAGCCAGCACGGGGCCGTGCCCAAGAAGCAGCAGAAAAGACAAACCTATAGAAGCTTCTATTGCCCATCACGGGGCCGTGCTCAGCGGACACGGGGGCGTGTCGAAAGTACAGCAGGCGCATTTATTTTAATTGCGAATTACAATTAATGAGGAGAGAGAGTGTCAGACGGACACGGGGCCGTGCCCAGCGGACACGGGGCCGTGTCCAGCTCTCTGTTCAGCCTATAAATAGGAGTGCTTGGATTCATTTCATCTCATCCCTTGGCACACCACCTCTCTCACACTTCATCCACCACCCACCACCATCACAACACCATCATCCACCACCATCATCCATTGTCCATCGTAGAGTGTGTGAGTCGTCTCGGGATCCAAGATTGATCGTAAGAGTTCTTGACAATCAAGGCCATGTTTGCCTAAGTCTCTTACATCACTTGGTGAAGACAAAGTGTCTAGTATAATACTTTTTATTTCTAATCTTTTGCACTTTTTATTTGGTTTTGTATTAATGACTTTAATAACTAGTTACTTATGTTGAAGGTGATCTTTCCTTATCGTTTGTCCGTGGTGTCTTGGCATTATTTTACTGTCTATATAAAATAAAGGATTTTCACCATTCATATCTCCACGGTCTATATGGAGATATGTTGGCTACCTGGTAGGGGGTTAAGGGAACAGTTTGGTAAAGGTCTTGCCATTGTTCAGCGTTTAGAGGTCCTCCAATGGACCTGGGTCAAATTTAGTAGGACCTCCTTCAATACTTCACGGTATTGGATGGCGGGGGTCCAAACTCTTTGATCCCCTCATAAGTTAACTACTATTAATACTATAACCCGGCTATTTAGGACTGTATCCCTGCTGACTCAGACTACTTAGCCGAGGGTAACGTCACCGCCAAAAGCGGGGCCTACCACAATACTGCATTAATAACTTAATTCATTATCTTCCAATAATCCACCCTTTTAGGATTGTATCCCTGCTGACTCAAACTACTGGGGTGAGGGTAACGTCGCCTTCAAAAGAGGGGCCTACTACAATAACTAAGATAATCTCTTAATTATGTGCAAAAGTGCGGAAATAATCAAAGGTTATACTAGATACGAGTCGGAACCAAGTGATTCATCTTGTCTATCTGTTTTTATTTTTATTTTTATTTTCAGCATTTTAGTTAGTTTTATTTTTCTTAGTTTAAAACATTTTTCTAAACTTTTATTTTGGTTAGACGTTGAGGATAAACCGGTACTAAAAGCTCTTGTGTCCTTGGACGACCTCGGTATCTTACCAACGCTATACTACACTCAACGATGGGTGCACTTGCCCATATGTGTGTTTAGTGTTAGTGAAATATCGTGTTTTATAAATTTAAAACTTGGCTAAAATAAGTGTTAAAAAAAAGGGCTTAAAATATACACCTAATATATATAACACTTTACCGCACATCAAGTTTTTGGCGCCGTTGCCGGGGACACAAGGATTTTGAGAAAGTTTAAAATCGACGGCCTAATCAGTTTTTCAAAACCTTTTCAAAACGCGCGCACATTTTTCTGCATTTTAGTTTAATTTGCATTTACAGTAGCCTGAACACGGGGCCGTGCTCATTGAACACGCCCCCGTGCTGCATATTTTAATTAGATACCCAGATACAGAGTCTGAACACGGGGCCGTGCTCGCTAAACACGCCCCCGTGCTCAACGTGACCAGTAACTTTAATTAAAACGCACAGATACAGATCCTGTACACGGGGCCGTGTTCACCAGACACGGGGCCGTGTCCAGCCTTCTGTTTCAGTCTTTGTTTCATTTTCTGGTCCCGAGACTCAGTTGTGGTCTGCTGAGTGATTCTTATGGATCAATACTCAGGAGGTTACAACTACACCTATGATGAGGATGATTATAGGGGTAATTATTGCACAAATTGTCGTAATACACGTTCGATTCAAAATAATCACTCGTATCAACCATCCAATTCATACACTTACTATGAGGAGCCCAGGTACGAGCCATCAACTTCATACACATCCTATGAAGACCAAAGGTATGAACCTCCTCCCTCATACTCATATTTTGATGAACCAAGGTATGAGCCTTCTTACTCATACTTTGAGGAACCAAGATATGAGCCACCACCTTCATACGCTTATTATGAGGAACCTTGGCGTGAACAACCCACCTCATATGAGTATCATGAAGAACAAAATTACGAACCTTATCCATCATATGCTTACAATGAAGGACAATGGTGTGAACCATCAACTTCATATGGGTATTATGAGGAACAAAGGGTCGAACAACCGGATTCAAGCTTAGAAAATAATGATTCTTTTTCTATAACCGAAGTGACCGATAGGATATTAGAACACATTAGAGTTATCGATCGATGTATAAAAGAAGCTCGCGCAAGGGAAGAGGAGTCCCGCGCAAGAGAAGAATTAAAAAGGGAAGAGATAACTAAAAATGAAAAAATGGAAGAACAAATAAGTGAAAAACCGACACATGAGCTAAGCAACGAAAAAGGTGAGTCCAATAACGTTAAAATCCAAGAAGAGTCTAATTTTGAAGAAATTAATCTCTTGACACCTTCTTTCGAAAATCATTGTTTAGTACCCATTCATGCTAAGTTTTTAAAAGAGTTAAACACTAACACTAAAATTGACGAAACGGTAAGTGTTAAGTTAACTAATGATCAAACTTCGCTAATAAAAGAAGACCCATTTGAAATTAACATTACACCGGTTCCATGTTTTTTTCAAAATTCGTTTATTAGTAATGTCACAATCGATAAAGATCTTTGTGTTAACATAATGCCTAACTACATTTTCGAAAAATTAAGTATTAGTGATTTTTCTCCACTTCAAATACCCATTTTTCTATCCAATCGGAAAGTAATAAAATCAATCGGTATAGTTGAAGATGTTTTGGTTCAAACAAATCAAATGGTAATCCCAGCCGACTTTGTCATCCTCGATGACGCTCCTCTAGTGTTGGGACGACCATTTGTAAAAACTCACGAAGCTTTGAAAAACCGGAAGTTCAATAATTTACCTCTTCAATTAGGGGCATTTAAAAGAAGTGTCGATCTCGAACGATCAATGAAATATCCATTCGGCAATAATGACCCCCTAATTGAAGATGAAGATGAACCACCCGATACAAGTGAAGAGATTGACCACTTTGTTGAAGAAGAGGTCGCCATAGAACAAACTTTTAAAGTTCTTGATCGAAACGAGCAACCAAATAAGGAGTCTCCTAAAGACCCACCACTTGAGCTCAAAGAACTTCCAAAAGGTTTGGAATATGCTTTTCTAGACAAAGATGGTAAGTTACCTGTAATTATTTCGTCTAAATTAGATAACTTAGAAAAAGAAAAACTAATCAATCTTTTGAAAAAAACACAAAAATGCAATAGCTTGGAAACTTGTTGACATAAAAGGAATTAGTCCTTCTATGTGCACACACAAAATTTTGATGAATGATGACTACAAATCAGTCATACAACCACAACGTCGCGTAAATCCAAATGTTCAAGAAGTGGTTAAAAACGAAGTCATCAAATTACTTGACGCCGGACTTATCTATCCTATTTCCGATAGTCCTTGGGTAAGTCCCGTCCAAGTAGTTCCAAAGAAAGGAGGTATGACGGTAATTACTAACGAAAAGAATTAATTAATACCAACAAGAACCGTCACAGGATGGAGAGTATGTATAGATTATAGACGATTAAATGAAGCAACAAGAAAGGATCATTTTCCTCTACCCTTCATTGATCAAATGTTAGAAAGATTATCCGGTCATAAATTTTACTGTTTCTTGGATGGTTTTTCAGGTTACTTTCAAATCCCGATAGCACCCGAAGACCAAGAAAAGACAACTTTCACATGTCCCTATGGAACTTTTGCTTATCGACGCATGCCGTTTGGTCTATGTAATGCCCCCGCAACATTCCAACGTTGCATGGTAGCCATTTTCCATGACATGATAGAAAAGACAATGGAAGTCTTCATGGACGACTTTTCTATCTTTGGGGATTCATACGACCAATGCCTCGATAACCTTGAACGAATGCTATCCCGATGTGAGGAAACTAACCTCGCCCTTAATTGGGAAAAATGCCATTTCATGGTAACGGAGGGAATAGTACTCGGTCACAAGATCTCAAGCGAAGGAATGGAGGTGGATCGAGCCAAAATAGATACCATTTCTAGGTTACCTCCTCCATCCTCCGTAAGAGCTATTAGAAGTTTCCTAGGGCATGCCGGATTTTATAGGCGGTTTATCAAAGACTTTTCAAAAATCTCAAGGCCTCTAACAAAATTACTTGAAAAAGATGCTCCTTTCATCTTTGACAAGGATTGCAATCAAGCATTTCTAACACTAAAGGAAATGCTAGTCAATGCGCCTATCATGATAGCACCTGATTGGAAGTTTCCTTTCGAAATCATGTGTGATGCTAGTGACTTTGCAGTTGGAGCTGTCTTGGGACAGAGAAAAGAAAAGCATTTCCACCCAATATATTATGCTAGTAAAACACTTAACGATGCACAAGAAAATTACACAACAACTGAAAAAGAGTTACTAGCTGTGGTATTTGCTTTTGATAAATTTCGTTCTTATCTTGTTCTTTCTAAAACTATAGTCTATACAGACCATGCAGCCATTCGATATCTCTTTAAGAAGCAAGACGCAAAACCACGTTTGATTAGGTGGATTCTACTCCTCCAAGAATTTGACATTGAAATCAAGGACAAAAGAGGAGCAGAAAATACCGCAGCAGATCATCTTTCGCGCTTAGAAGACCCAGCTTTGGAGGCAACCAGGGACGAGCAAATCAACAAAAAATTTCCAACTGAATCCCTGGAAATGGTGGAATATAAGGAAGAACCATGGTACGCCGACTTTGCTAACTACCTAGCTAGCAGAATAGTCGCAAAAGGATGGCCACATCATCAAAGAAAAAAATTCTTTGCCAATGTGAAACACTATTTTTGGGAAGATCCATATCTTTTCAAAATGTGTGCCGACCAACTCGTCAGACGATGCGTACATGGTAGTGAATCACGAAGAATTCTCCGCCATTGTCATGAAGGTCCATACGGAGGACATCATGGTGCTGCCAGTACCGCACGAAAGGTATTCGATTCAGGATTTTATTGGCCAACCATTTACAAAGATGCTCAAAATCTTGTAAAGACATGTGATGCTTGCCAAAGAACAGGTAATATTTCTTCCAAAAACGAAATGCCACAAAATGGCATTCTTGTTTGTGAAATTTTTTATGTATGGGGACTCGACTTCATGGGACCTTTCCCACCATCAAAAGGAAACAAATACATACTTGTGGCAGTGGATTACTTGTCTAAATGGGCCGAGGCCGAGGCACTTCCAACAAATGATGGAAGAGTAGTGGTAAGATTTCTGAAAAAATTATTCTCTCGTTTTGGCACACCTAAAGCTTTAATAAGTGATAGAGGTACCCATTTTTGCAACCATCAACTTGAAATTTTTTTAACAAGATATGGGGTCTATCACCGGGTTTCGACAGCATATCACCCTCAAACAAACGGACAAGCCGAAGTGACTAATAGAGGGTTAAAACGAATACTCGAAAAAACCGTAGGATTAAATAGAAAGGAATGGGCTGATAAATTAGATGATGCTTTATGGGCTTTTCGAACTGCTTATAAAACAACGATAGGTACAACCCCATATAAGCTAGTCTATGGAAAAAGTTGTCATTTACCAGTAGAAATTGCACACAAAGCCTACTGGGCAATCAAAAATGTAAACTTAGATCTAGAATTTGCTGGTAAAAATCGATTTTGTCAAATAAATGAATTAGACGAGCTTAGGAATTATGCATACTCAAACTCCGAGATTTATAAGGAAAGAATGAAAAATTTACATGACAAACATATTAAACCTAATGAATTTCGGGTGGGAGACTTAGTTCTTTTGTTTAATTCACGACTTCGATTGTTTCCTGGTAAATTAAAGTCTAGGTGGTCAGGACCTTTTTCCGTCACCCATATTTTTCCACACGGTGCAGTAGAAATTAAACCTCGAAATGGGCCACCATTTAAAGTCAATGGCCAACGGCTGAAACTCTATCAAGGATTCATTGAGGATGAGGAAGAAGAGATCTCGCTTCAAACCGTGGAAGAATAAAAACATCATGCCTGGTAAGTTACGAACGATTGAGACGACAAAATAAAGCGGTAAGTTTTCTAAACCATAGCTTATGGGAAAAAGGGGCACTCACACTCGCACACAAAAAAAAAATAATAAAAAAAAAAACTGCTCGGCACGAGGCCGTGTCCGCTGGACACGAGGCCGTGTTCGCGATACAGACGGGATAAAACCCCTTTTTCAAAACATTTTCTTCATTCCACACGCCCCGTTTCCCCACAAAAGCTCTGGTTCCAGGCGATTTTTCGCGAAATTCCAACGTCTCTTACCGATCTAACAACGTCAAGGTATGATTCTATCACTCTTAGTAGTTAGATTAGTTACTTGCATGTAGTTAATACACCACAAATTTGGGGAAAAATCTAGGGTTCTTGACGTTCATCCGGATCGAACCTAAAATTTTTGCCTAAATCTGCTTGCATTTAGTTAGATTAGTGTTAGGGGAAGTAAATAAACTTAGATTGTTCATAGATTCACCCGATTTCGTACAAAAACCCCAAAACCCTTGTTCTTGAACTGAAAAAGACAAAATTGATAAGGTAAACGGGATATTTTGGGAAAAACGGTGTTTAGGGTTTCATTTTCGGGGGAAACCGCACCTATTGGACCAAAAATTTTCAAGTTTTCGAAACCGGGTCGAAAATTGAAGTTTTTGAGTAACAGACCTCTGGACACGGGGCCGTGTCCGCTGGACACGGGGCCGTGTCCGCTGGACACGGGGTCGTGTCCAGCCCACTGTTTGCAGTTTTGTCCGAAAACATTTCTGTTTCGTGCTAATCTTTGGTATATTCTTTCAGATGGCAAAGTTCACAAGGTTCAATGCAAGTGAGCTTGATGCAAGGGCAAGGTATGAGGTTCTCCAAACAAGACCCGAAGAGTACCCGAGGAGAGCTTGCACAGATCTGTTAACCTTGGTAAACCAGCTGAACCGATTCAACAACATCGTTACGGGACCACTAGCTGTTGCATTAAACACTAGGCTTCAATCAGTACATCAATGTACCATGGAGTTCTACAGTACCTTCAACTTCGATTCAAGGTGTGACCCATTTGACAATACTGGGGTTGTATTTCGGTGTGGAGGAACAATGTACTCGATCTCCATGGCACAGTTTGGAGCCATAATAGGTCTATATCAAGAAGAGGAATCGGGAAACGAAGAAAATACCGGGGGATTACGAGACTTGGAGGTGAATGAAAGACAAGCCGCATGGGCTCAAATCGGTGAAGGAATCTACGACCCTCGTAGCACCAAGAGTACAAAGCTGAGGGATCCGCTCTATCGCTACATTCACAGGATCCTCACCTACTCTCTAAACCAACGACACGACAGTAGTGGTGTTGTAGGGTTGAAAGATTTGGTTGTCCTCCACTGTATCCACAACCAAAAGCCTCTTGATGTTCCGTATCTCCTGTTGAAAAACATGCATCTCAACCGCCTTGCTCGAGCTCCAACGCCTATCTTCTACGGAGGATGGGTGTACCGTCTTTTTAAGCATTACACGCGAATTCCAAGAGCCTTTGAAAGAAGCCCATGGTCGGGACGAGTTGACTACCACATTTGCCGAGCCATGAACTTACTCTATGAGGCGGAAGACGGAACAGTGAGTTTCCAAAGAACGCAAGGCTATGCATGGAACCCACAGGAGGCCCTAGTTCTTCACACACCACCTCCCCACCACCAGTATCCACCCCATGGTGATCCGGGTCAATCCTCCTCACAAGGAGGCGGTTTTCCTAATTTTCAAAGCTTACATGATCTTATGCAGGAAAACCTTATGTGTACCAGGAACGCCTACAACCTCGCCAACAACACATACCACCGGGTCGGAGCTATTGAACGCAACATCAACGATATACAAGACGATATCAGCAGCATCCGGGAGCATATGGCGGGGCATGGGGATGGAGGTGATGATAGCGATGAAGATATGGATTAGAGGGTTTGGAGGAGCAGGAGCGGGTTGATGGCGAGCCCACAGGTTTAAGTCCCTTTATCTATCGAACGATTGGTGGCCTGCGTGCCAGAAGTTGAACAATTTACTTTCCTTAAACACTTTTATTTTCCGTTTTATTTTTCTTTTACTTTATGCTTGGAACAATTAACTGTGGTAATGTAGGATGTTTGTATTGCTTGGTGTGGTATTAAGTGTTGAAACAGGTACAAACCAAGGCTTGGGGTGCTAAGCCTCAGCACTTATAGGGCCAGGATGGAAAAACCGGAGGAAGAAACTTGTTTTTCAGGCTTTCAGACTGTCCACACGGGGACGTGTCCAGCCAACACGCCCCCGTGCTCACCTCCCAGACCTGCTGTTTGGCTTCTGTTCGGCAGAATTTTGTCAGACACGTGGCCGTGTTCAGTGGACACGGGGCCGTGTCCACCTTCTGTAAGTTCTTGTTACTGGCACCTGAACACGGGGTCGTGCCCACTCAACACGGGGCCGTGTTCAGTGCCCAGTAACACAAATTTTTGCTTTTTAAACACTATTTTACACATCTAATCAACCTAAAAATTTATTTTTGGGACACATTGAGGACAATGTGTAATTTAAGTGTGGGGGGGATGCTAAAACCTTGAATTTTGCAAGTCCTAAATACAAGCCTTACACAAAACTCTATTGGAACCGCTAATCACCCCAAATTTTTTCAAAAATTTCATTTTTTTTACTTGTCTAGGTTTAACTCGGGAAATCCAAGTTCTCAAAAAGGTTATATTTTTACAAATTTACAACCGATAGCGTAGTGATAAAAAGAACCAACATAAGAAAATTATGAAAAGGCATAGCAAACTTATTTAAAATTTGATTATATACTTGATCACATAAAAACCCATTCCCACAAAAGTGAGTTTTGAGCCTTTATTGAGCACACAATTACATATCATTTGACTAAATGCTCATTTTTCGTTTCTTGTGTGAATAGCTGCTTGGTTCTTACGACTCTAGAACTTGCCATGACAATACATTCCCGGTCCTTATCAACTTAAACCCGAGTAAGTAAATGATGGAGGCATTAGGACTAACCCTTTTCATTTCTACACCATTATTTTTCTTTTTCCTTTACCACCTACCCAAAAATCCCCCTAGTTAGCCCCTTTGAGCCTAAACCTTTTCGTTTCATCACCCAAACAAAAACCCTTTCATCCACCAAAACCTTTTTCATTTTTAACCCTTTATTTTAGTAACAAGTTCGGTTCTTCGTGAAAAAAAAAAAATTTTTTTGATAATGATGAAGCAAAAAGAAAATAAACAAACAAGTTAATAAAAAATAACTTAGTTTGAATAAAAGCTTCATCAAAATAAAAAGTTGCAAAAATACGAAAACCGACACTTGTTACGCTTTTAGCCCTTTTTCTACTAACCACTAACCCAACCACCTACCTTTAACCCTAGCCAACCCTTAACCCACAAAGTCCTCTTGATATCTACAAAGGTATAAAAGTTAAAAAGGAGGAGGATTGATTTCTTGGCAAGCCTATGGTAGGAATAAGTTCCGTGCCGCTCTCGAGTGATTCACTAAAAATACACCTTCGGCCGAGTGTGAGTGATTTCCCCGCGAGGTATGTGAACTTGTATATAAATAGAATTTTAAAAAGGCATGTTATGGCCAAATAAGTAATTTCTTTTATGAACAGTTCTAAATAAATCATTACGAATAGGAGTGTAAATAAATAAAAATAAAACCCAAAAAGATCTTGGAAATCCCGACACTCTACGACAAGCCCAAAACCTTCTCTTCTACCCATTCCATTTGGGAGTGTAAGCCACATATTAAAGAGTTTTGCTTGAGGACAAGCAAAAGTTCAAGTGTGGGGGTATTTGATGTGTGTAAAATGCAACATATAAATTACATCAAATGAGGCATAAAACTAACCCTTTTTAGTACTAATATTGGAAAAAGAGTGTTTTTGTCTTCCTTTTGTATTTTCAGGATTAAATGAGCTCAAAAACGCAAAAGAAGCAAAAAGACAGCTAAATCCAACATAAATACAAGAAAAGGAACATTAGTGGACTGCCCGAACCCTCAACGGCACCTTCCAAAGCAAAATAGAGAAAACAGAAGACTGAACACGCCCCGTGCTCAGCCAGCACGGGGCCGTGCCCAAGAAGCAGCAGAAAAGACAAACCTATAGAAGCTTCTATTGCCCATCACGGGGCCGTGCTCAGCGGACACGGGGGCGTGTCGAAAGTACAGCAGGCGCATTTATTGTAATTGCGAATTACAATTAATGAGGAGAGAGAGTGTCAGACGGACACGGGGCCGTGCCCAGCGGACACGGGGCCGTGTCCAGCTCTCTGTTCAGCCTATAAATAGGAGTGCTTGGATTCATTTCATCTCATCCCTTGGCACACCACCTCTCTCACACTTCATCCACCACCCACCACCATCACAACACCATCATCCACCACCATCATCCATTGTCCATCGTAGAGTGTGTGAGTCGTCTCGGGATCCAAGATTGATCGTAAGAGTTCTTGACAATCAAGGCCATGTTTGCCTAAGTCTCTTACATCACTTGGTGAAGACAAAGTGTCTAGTATAATACTTTTTATTTCTAATCTTTTGCACTTTTTATTTGGTTTTGTATTAATGACTTTAATAACTAGTTACTTATGTTGAATGTGATCTTTCCTTATCGTTTGTCCGTGGTGTCTTGGCATTATTTTACTGTCTATATAAAATAAAGGATTTTCACCATTCATATCTCCACGGTCTATATGGAGATATGTTGGCTACCTGGTAGGGGGTTAAGGGAACGGTTTGGTAAAGGTCTTGCCATTGTTCAGCGTTTAGAGGTCCTCCAATGGACCTGGGTCAAATTTAGTAGGACCTCCTTCAATACTTCACGGTATTGGATGGCGGGGGTCCAAACTCTTTGATCCCCTCATAAGTTAACTACTATTAATACTATAACCCGGCTATTTAGGACTGTATCCCTGCTGACTCAGACTACTTAGCCGAGGGTAACGTCACCGCCAAAAGCGGGGCCTACCACAATACTGCATTAATAACTTAATTCATTATCTTCCAATAATCCACCCTTTTAGGATTGTATCCCTGCTGACTCAAACTACTGGGGTGAGGGTAACGTCGCCTTCAAAAGAGGGGCCTACTACAATAACTAAGATAATCTCTTAATTATGTGCAAAAGTGCGGAAATAATCAAAGGTTATACTAGATACGAGTCGGAACCAAGTGATTCATCTTGTCTATCTGTTTTTATTTTTATTTTTATTTTCAGCATTTTAGTTAGTTTTATTTTTCTTAGTTTAAAACATTTTTCTAAACTTTTATTTTGGTTAGACGTTGAGGATAAACCGGTACTAAAAGCTCTTGTGTCCTTGGACGACCTCGGTATCTTACCAACGCTATACTACACTCAACGATGGGTGCACTTGCCCATATGTGTGTTTAGTGTTAGTGAAATATCGTGTTTTATAAATTTAAAACTTGGCTAAAATAAGTGTTAAAAAAAGGGCTTAAAATATACACCTAATATATATAACACTTTACCGCACATCAAACCCTCACTTAGGCATTTTAGCGAACACCTAGCGGGTCTAATCTTTACATAGCTAGAATCAAGTTCATGATTTGTTATATTTACCAATTTCAATCACATTTTCGATTTCTCCTTACCAAACATGCATGTAATCATTCAATTCATCATAGAGATGTCAAGTAACACAAATTTTGACAATCATAATGCTTGTGTTCATCTACTTAGTAAACCCGTTTAACTTATAAGTGGGTTTTTTTTTACAAATTTCATAGTTCTAAGCAAGATTGCTACAAATTATCACTAGGATTCAGCCTTATACTTGTTTTCATTACAAGTTCCATCTATACATCATATAATCAAGCTAATTTCAACTTTTCATGATTTGTCTAGAACTTGAGATGAATCAAAATACCAAAATTTACATACCTTATGATCCCTACAACAAGGTGATCACTAATTTATATTCAGATTTCCATTTCAACTTGATTTGAGCCTTCAATTTATGGTTTATGTGAAAGTTAGGGTTTGGAGGAGAACCCCCTTGTCGCCCCTGCTGTTTGATCGACCAGACACACCATTTGTGTGTGTTTGGTGGGTTTTAATTTGTTTTTATTTAATTAAGTTTCAAATTTAACAACATAAGCCCCTCAACTTTGGTTTGGTTTATAACTTGGGCATTTTTAGTTCTTTCATGTGTTACTACGAGACTCATAGCTAACTGGGTTATTTATTTCCTAGTTAGCTTGTTCTCGTTTATTCTGTACTTTATATTTTTTTATAATAAAGTTTTATAAATTTTGGGGTGTTACAAGTCCACCCCCCTTAAAAGGGTTTCGTCCCCGAAACCTGAGTACGTACCGAAAAGTGTGGGGTAGAGACGTCTCATCTCCTCCTCGGACTCCCATGTGGTATCCGAACCTTTTCTGTGCTCCCATTTGACCTTTACTTGATCAATTTCTTTGTTTCTCAACTTCTTTACTTTGCGATCTAGAATTGCAATCGGCTTTACGGCATAATTGAGGCTGTTATCCACCTCGATATCGTCGTAGGGGATATAAGCAGTTTCTTCGGCTAAACATTTTTGGAGATGTGACACGTGGAACGTGCTATGTATTCCACTCAACTCCTCGGGCAGTTCGAGACGGTATGCTACCTTACCGACCCGCTCAATGATTCTGAATGGCCCAATAAATCTCGGGCTTAACTTCCCCCTCTTTCTGAACCGAATAATTCCTTTCCACGGGGATACCTTTAACATAACCTTGTCACCGACTTGAAATTCGATTGGTCTTCTTTTTTTGTCTACATATGATTTTTGTCGATCCTGAGCCGCTTTCAAATGCGTTCGGACCAAGTCGATTTTCTCATTCGTGATTCGGATTACATCATTATGTGCTAGTTCACGTGGACCCACTTCTCCCCAACACACCGGGGTTCGGCACTTTCTTCCATATAGCATCTCATACGGGGCCATTCTAATACTCGCGTGATAACTGTTCTTATATGAAAATTCGACCAAGGGTAGATAGACATCCCAACTACCCCCGAAGTCGATAATGCAAGCTCGTAACATATCTTCCAACGTTTGTATTGTTCTTTCGCTTTGCCCATCCGTTTGTGGATGGTAAGCGGTACTAATGAACAGTTTAGTTCCCATTTGTTCTTGGAATTCGCGCCAAAAATTCGAAGTAAACCGGGTATCTCTGTCGGACACAATGGATATCGGTACCCCGTGACGTGCCACGATTTCATTAGTATACACCTCTGACATCTTTTCGGAAGTATAAGTCTTACGAATCAGAATGAAGTGAGCACTTTTCGTCAATCTATCCACGACTACCCATATAGCATCAAAACCGTGGTTGGTTCTGGGCAGTTTGGTCAGCAAATCCATTGTGATTTGTTCCCATTTCCAAACTGGAATGTCCAATGGTTGCAGCTTACCGTATGGCTTCTGGTGCTCTGCTTTGACTTGCAAACAGGTCAAACACCTCTCCACATACTTCACAATATCTCTTTTCATTCCAGGCCACCAATAGTTTTGTTTTAAATCATTATACATCTTCGTTGCCCCCGGATGAATTGAATAATGGGATTTATGGGCTTCGTCAAGTAGGAGTGCTTTAGCTTCACACGACTTTGGAACCCGTATCCTCCCAAAACGCGTCTTTAACCCTTGATTACCATCCGTCAAATCTTTCAATTGGCCAACCATCCTTTCCTTCTTCACATTTTCCTCCTTCAATGCTTCGATTTGAGATTTCCGGATTTGTTCATGTAAACCCGATGTTACAATTAATTGCATTGATCGCACTCGAATGGGTGTATAATCTACCTTTCGGCCCGTCCGCCACTACATTAGCCTTCCCGGGGTGGTAATGTATATCACAATTAAAGTCTTTGACAGTTTCTAACCACCGCCTCTGCCACATGTTTAATTCCTTCTGTTCGAAGAAATATTTTAAACTTTTATGGTCGGTAAAGATATTGCATTTTACCCCATACAGATAATGCCTCCATATCTTTAAGGCAAATACTACAGCTGCCAACTCGAGGTCGTGTGTAGGATAATTCTTTTCATGAGTCTTTAGCTGTCTCGAGGCATAGGCTATAACCTTGCCCCGTTGCATCAAAACGCACCCAAGGCCCGAGTGCGACGCATCCGAGTAAACCACCATATCATGAACCCCATCCGGTAATGCCAATACCGGTGCTTGGGTCAATTTTTCCTTAAGCGTTTGGAACGCCTTTTCTTGATTTTCTCCCCAAATAAACTTTTCGTCTTTACAGGTTAGTTTGGTCAACGGCATAGCAATTTTGGAGAAATCTTGTATGAATCTCCTATAATAACCCGCAAGCCCCAAAAAGCTTCTAATTTCTGAAGGATTTTTTGGTGGATTCCATCTTGCCAGAGCTTCTATCTTTGACGAATCTACTAACATCCCATTTGCACTAATGACGTGCCCCAGGAATTGCACCTCTCGTAACCAGAAGGCACATTTTGAAAACTTTGCATACAATTTCTCTTTTCTGAGCGTCTCCAATATTTCACTTAGATGACCAGCGTGTTCTGCCCCATCCTTTGAATATACCAAAATGTCATCAATGAATACTATTACCGACTTATCCAGCATCGGCTTGCAAACCCGGTTCATGAGATCCATGAAAGCCGCGGGCGCATTTGTCAATCCGAAGGACATTACGAGGAACTCGTAATGCCCGTACCATGTGCGGAATGCCGTTTTCGGTATATCCTCCTCTTTGACTTTTAATTGATGATACCCCGATCTAAGGTCAATCTTGGAGAACCAACTTGCGCCTTGCAATTGGTCAAATAGGTCATCAATTCTTGGAAGCGGATACCGATTTTTCACCGTGAGTTTGTTCAACTCCCGGTAGTCGATGCACATGCACATGCTCCCATCCTTCTTCTTCACAAGCAGCACCGGTGCGCCCCATGGAGACACACTTGGCCGAATAAACCCCTTGTCAAGCAGATCTTGAATTTGGGACATCAACTCTTGCAATTCTGATGGCGCGAGTCGATACGGCGCCTTGGCCACAGGTTTCGCGCCCGGAATCAATTCAATTCCGAACTCTACCTCCCGTTCTGGCGGTAGTCCCGGTAAATCTTCCGGAAATACATCGGCGTAATCACGTACCACCGGTACATCTTCCATCTTTGGCATTTCTTTATCAGGTTCGTTAGCATATATCATGAATGCTCTGCACCCTCGCCTCATGAGTTTGTGAGCCTTTAGCATTGTACACATAACGGGATTACCCCCTTTTTCACCATAAATGGTAACGTGTTTTCCACTTGGAGATGTCAATTTTATCTCCTTGCGGAAACACATCACTTTCGCGTGGTGTCGGGATAACCAATCCATCCTGACAACCACTTGAAATTCTCCCATCGACATCGGGATTAAATCTATTGAATATTCTTCGCCATCAATATCTATTTTACAATTTTGGCATACATCACACACAAAGAAACTTTTGTTGTCACCTATCTCTACCTCTAATGGCATAGGTAACTTTGTTAGTATAAAGGAAGGATGTCGAATAAACCCATGCGAAATAAAGGATTTATTCGCACCCGTATCAAATAACACATGTGCAGGAATTGAGTTTGTAGCAAATATACCTGAAACCACATCGGGTTCCCTCTTTGCCTCTTCTGCTGTTAATTGGAAAAATCTAGCTTTTGCTCTTGGTATCTCAGTAGGTGTATCATTGCCTTCTTTCTTTCCAGTCAACTCCGGGCACTCAGACTTCTTGTGACCCGGCTGATAACATTTATAGCATACCGACACTTTCCCCGGGCACAACGCAGCCGTGTGCCCTGTTTTCCCACAGATAGGACACGGTTTGTCCTTAAACCGGCACTCACCCTTGTGCCCTTTCCCGCATACCCTGCAGTTTGGTGACCCGCTTTTTCCTTCTTGTTTCTTCGATGATTCGGTCGTGCGCGCCTTTTTCGTCGGGCTTGGATTAACTACCTGCGCCCTTCTTTCGCCTCTTTCAATCTGTTTCTTCAACTCTATCTCCCGTTCCCGAGCAACGTTTATGATCTCGGTGAGGGTCTCATACTTTGAAGGAGTCATAAACTCCCTATACTCGGCGCTCAACATATTATAGTAATAATATATTTTCCGCTCTTCGTTTGTTATCAGTTCATCACAAAACTTCATTTTATCCATGAATGTTCCCGTGATTTTATCGATAGATTCACCCTTGTGTCGAAGCTGCATGAATTCTTCTTTGATCTTGTTAATGACTGCTTTGGGACTGTGATGTTTAAGAAACGGCGTCATAAACTCGTCCCATGTCATAGCCTTTGCCGCTTCACTTCCAATCTCTTTCTTCTTGTTATCCCACCAGTCTTTCGCCTGGCCCCTTAACTGACCCGTGCCATAGGCTACGTAGTCATCCGTATCACAATGGGTCCTTTCGAATACTCCCTTCATATCGCTTAGCCACCGTTGACATATTATCGGGTCAACCTCCCCATTGTAAATTGGCGGTTTGCACGCCATGAACTCTTTATATGAACAAGGCTTTCGTCCTCCCAACTTTTCCTTTGCTAAATTGGTATTATCCTCCAATTTCTTGATTCTTTCATCCACCACTAATAATACCGTGTTTTGGATTTTATCGATGAAACCCGACACACTGTTTTCGATTGCCTTTCCTACCTCCTCAGCAATCACTTCTCTCATTTGCTCGGTAACTCTCGGCACCGCATCATCGCTACCTTTATCCGTCATCTTTAAACTGAAATGTTTACATCGAGCGTTAAACATTTCATCTATAGTATATGGTTTATTTACTTCGGTTTATTCAAGTTCATAACTTGTTTTCACCGCTCTTATTTGATGCACTTTCCGGGTTTGAGTGTGCTAACACGCTCCTCCCATGCATGTCTATTCATCATTCTCTTTTTATACTTAGCAACTCTACTTAGAACAATTAACCCTTACCGGATGCTTGATCAAGCTTGAACCGAACACACTTTGTTAACAACCTTGAGCTCTGACTATCAACTTGTAACACTCGTCTTAAATCTTTGATATTTTAAATATAAAATAAGGGCTTTTTTTTTTTTAAAACAAAACGCATAATTAGCAAAACTTAGTTAAGTTACACATAGTTTAGTAGATCAACATAAGCAACCATCTAGTTTAAGTGATCACAACTAGAAGAGTTTACAAAACATCATTGTCTAGACAAGTTTAGTTTAGTGCGGAAGCTTCAAATATGGTGTTCGGTTCTTGATTTCACGCTTGATCGGCATCCAAAACTAACGAGCGTCACCTGAGGTTAAAACCACACAAAAATTTAGTTTTTGACTATGTTAACCGAGCCTAGACAAGCTTTAATAACATAAACGTAACAAACATCGAAAAATCTCGGATTTTAGTCCGTCGCGCCACGTGCCGGACTCGGTTCCATCTTTCGCGTGCCGCGGGAGGCCCCGCGTGTCGTGCCAGTGTCTTATGCTCCCCTCGCGTGGCGCGGGGGAGTGCAGTTTCCAGCAGGTCCAGTTTCTGGACCTGCATTTTACCCAGCTCCAGAAAATTTAAATTTTCTAACTTTAAATGATCATAACTTTGTACTCGGTTATCCGTTTTAGTCGATTCTTTTTCCTATGAGTCCGTAATAAAATTACGGATCTAACCATGTAAATTTCACGTCATGAAAATCAAGTTACCAGCGATTTGTTCGCGATTCCCTTATTTCGATTATCCGACCCACTAGCTATAATTGCATAATGCCACGTTTCAGTTTATTAATGCTTTTAGACATAGTTACCCAATTCCCGGGCTTATAACCTTGGCATAGTTACGCCATTCATGGCTTTGTGTTCCATTAGAGCTACAACTAGTTTTCTCGGAATTCAAGCATTCCGTTTCAAGCGACATTTTCAACTTACTTCTATTGTTTGATCCGACATCCCAGATTTACAAACTTGAAATATCATAGCCAAATTCATTGGCGTAGTGAAATCCAACGCTTAACAAAACACGAGACTTTCAAGTTTCTACTCATATGATCTTTTCGAGATATCAATTCGACTCGTTTGACTATCTAGTGAAAGCCATCACTTTATTAATAAGCCAAACCCATTTCCAACCATTATTTCGACCCGTTTGATTGTCGAGTGAACTTCGCCACTTTAAAGACACATCAAACGCATCTATTACGCTACAATTCCATTTATACATTTAACCCAAACATGTATGCATAATTTAACGAGACTAAAGTCACGTACCTTTAAAGCACACCCTTCAAACGTGTATCCCCTCCGGCTTGTCCGCTTGACGACCCGGATTCTTTGCCTAAAGAGTTCAATTCACAATCATTTTAGAACTCTTTTCATAGTCATTAACGCATAATTTTCTATATAAATCAAATCTACGTTTTCATCCGATTTTTAACCTTTTAACCCTCACTTAGTCATTTTAACGAACACCTAGTGGGTCTAATCTTTACATAGCTAGAATCAAGTTCATGATTTGTTATATTTACCAATTTCAATCACATTTTCGATTTCTCCTTACCAAACATGCATGCAATCATTCAATTCATCATAGAGATGTCAAGCAACACAAATTTTGACAATCATAATGCTTGAGTTCATCTACTTAGTAAACCCGTTTAACTTATAAGTGGGTTTTTTTTTTTACAAATTTCATAGTTCTAAGTAAGATTGCTACAAATTATCACTAGGATTCAGCCTTATACTTGTTTTCATTACAAGTTCCATCTATACATCATATAATCAAGCAAATTTCAACTTTTCATGATTTGTCTAGAACTTGAGATGAATCAAAATACCAAAATTTACATACCTTATGATCCCTACAACAAGGCGATCACTAATTTATATTCAGATTTCCATTTGAACTTGATTTGAGCCATCAATTTATGGTTTATGTGAAAGTTAGGGTTTGGAGGAGAACCCCCTTGTCGCCCCTGCTGTTTGATCGACCAGACACACCATTTGTGTGTGTTTGGTGGGTTTTAATTTGTTTTTATTTAATTAAGTTTCAAATTTAACAACATAAGCCCCTCAACTTTGGTTTGGTTTATAACTTGGGCATTTTTAGTTCTTTCATGTGTTACTACGAGACTCATAGCTAACTGAGTTATTTATTTCCTAGTTAGCTTGTTCTCGTTTATTCTGTACTTTATATTTTTTTTATTATAAAATTTATAAATTTCGGGGTGTTACAGGATGGCTATCCGATCGGGTGGCAATCCGTACATACCGAACATGTTGAAAATCGTTTAAGTACCAAGGTCCCAACGTCACACGATCGGACAGTCACTCGATCGGATGGCAATCCGATCGGGTGGTAATCCGTTTCAACGTTTAGATTCTTGAATAATTTGAAAATAGTTTAAGTGTGGGACCCAGGTGCAAGCCGATCGGGTGGCTGTCCGATCGGGTGGCAATCCGATCGGATGGCTGTCCGATCGGACGACATTCCGTCCCAGACGACCTGATCGTCTTTACACTTGGTTGTTTCGCTAGTTTGCGTTTTCTTGAGACTGAACAATAACGTGTCAAACAACAGAAACCTTGTCAAGACTTAGTGACCCGATCGGATAGGAACCACCCTAGTCTGACCAGTTACTGTTCGAGACAGTGTTTCATGTTTAACCTGAAATCAGTAATCTGTTGGATAGAATTCAGATCTGGAACTAACACACCACTACGAATGAGTAGGAGGTCAGAGCAAGGTCCGAATCTATCGGTTTTGAGTGCATTGAGTGTAAAAGAGTTGAAAGAAAGTTAGAAAACCATCTTCCAATCCTTTTCACCATGAATATGTTCAGATCTATGAAAGATCTTTGTTTATTCATGTGGAAATCGTTCAGATCTAAGTTGTTCTTGGTGGATTGAAGCCAAAACATGAAGTTCATAAGAATACCACGATGACATCATCCTAGAACACCTCAAATCCACTGATTTCACGGTTAAAAGTTACGATTCAAAAGATAGAAAGGTGTAGGAGTGCGTGTAGATCAAGAAAGTACAAGATTTAGGTTGAAAACTTACAAGAATCGAAAGAAATCGAGAGAAATGAAGGCTGAAGTGAGCTGGTCGAGTGAGAGCTGTCAACATCAAGTGATGTGACATATGAGGGTATTTATAGGGTTTCCATAAAAGGAAAGTGAGGGAAAGTAGCTGGTCGATCGGGTGGCAGTCCAATCGGGTGGCAACCCGATCGGATGGCAAACCGATCGGATGGCCACCCTATCGGTTGGCCACCCTATCGGTTGGCCACTTGACCCGAGTGTTTGGCGCGATGAGTTTTGCTGTTTCGATTCGAGTGTGGGGCTTTGCGATGTGATTCGAGCAAGCGATGCGATAGTATTACCCATCAAATTACTTTTAATCCCAACTACTATATCTAACATACAATCACTATAATTACTGCGTTTAGCGTTTCGATTCGATTGCGATGAGATAGATTTGCGATTGTGATTAACACCTCAACATAAACATAACATGCACAGGTAACACATAAATAGCACACACACGTAAAACAATATCCAGCACACATAATTCGTGTTGCGAATGCGATAGCGATAAACGATAAATCGATTAAACATGCGATTAATAGCGATTAATCCTCGATTATTAACAAGTACTCCACATAATACAACTAACGCGATGGCATAAACAGACTATCTACGAGTCAAAGAAGTCAAAACAGGAGTTGAGCAAGGAGTGACAGATCGCAATTAGCAATCTTGTCTTCCTTAGACTTCAATATTGACTTTGACTTTCGAACACGGGGTGTTACAACACACCTGATGCATTGGACGAGTATTTAAGGATGTCCGAAAGAACCGCACGTTTATGTTTGCACAGGTTTTGCGAATGGGTCATCAAATTATATAGCAAGAGATACCTGCGGAAACCAAACGCAAACGACGTTCAAAAATTATATCAAGCACACGAACAAAGATATGGTTTTCCAGGAATGCTCGGGAGCATTGATTGCATGCACTGGTCGTGGCAGAACTGCCCTACTGCCTGGCAAGGTCAGTATACTCGGGGATACCATGGTCATCCCACTATTATTCTAGAGGTTGTTGCTTCACAAGATCTCTGGATATGGCATGCTTTTTTTGGTCTACCTGGTTCGCTTAATGACCTTAACATCATATACCAGTCACATATATTTGACGATGTAGTGGCGGGATCAGGTCCAGACACAAGTTTTACGGTTTCGGGGGTGGAATACAGGCGGGGTTACTACGTTGCAAATGGAATATACCCAACGTACTCGACACGCGTTAAAACTATTCCGCACCCGACAGATGATAAAAGAAAAAAATTTGCGAAGTATCAAGAGGGTGCGAGAAAAGATATTGAACGGTGTTTTGGGGTTCTACAAAAAAAATGCCATATCATTGAACATCCAGCACGTTCGGCTACACCAAAGAGGTTACGACACATTATGTACGCTTGTATCATCCTTCATAACATGGTCATTGAAGACGAAGGTAGAGCGATATGCGAGTACGACGAAAACGCGTCTAACGGGAATTCTTTTCCAGTTTGTTTGGAAGAACAAGATTTGAACATGTTCTCTCTACGTAACGAATACACACATCATAACCTACAAGCGAACTTGGTGGAGTACATTTGGAACAACGCTCAAAACGAACCAGACGACCCCATGCAGGATGAAGACTAGTAGGTTTTTTAATATTTTTTAATGCTTAGGATATTTTAAGGTTTTTTTTTAAGTTTATGTTTTTTAAGTTATTAGGATTTTTTTAAAGTTTATGTAATGTTGTTTAATATTAATTAAAATTTTCTTATTTTATTTGCTAAATGTTAAAAAAATAGGATGTAAAAAAAAAACAACTAAAATGGTGAGGTATGATCATCCTCCCATTTCCATTGTTTTTGTGGGATGAATCATACTGAAGAGGACTATGATGTGACACCTAGGTGGCTAGGTGGCGGATCATCCTCCAAAGGATGATAGTCACCATGCCATGTAGCCCTATAACTTTTAGTAACAACAAATTATCATTATTTATGTGATCTGATCCAACAAAAGTTTAGACGTGTATCAAGACAAACCCGACACGTATTAAAATTATAGATCCGTAATATTGATGCATCACATGATGTATGTAGCGTCTTTCGAGTTCACGTT
>JARYGA010011497.1:0-33049 GCA_030545235.1 Helianthus tuberosus | reverse complement strand
CCACGGGTGTAGTAAATAACGGGATTTGTCAGATCCTATGGTACCATAACCTAATACTGGTCGGCTTGATCATTGCTAATGAATGTCATTTTTTATGTAACTACAACCAACAAGTTTGTTCACTTTATGAAATCGTTATTAGTTTTGTATAAATCGCCTTAATTGTTTTTGAAACCATCGTTATAACATCGAAAACATTTAGCACATATGAGTCACCCCAAAACAATTGAAAACAGTAAAATAGGGGAAGAATGTACTCGCCTGAGAATGCTTGGAGGTCTTGAACAACAACCAAACAAAGCTAGAGAGAGCACGGAATCAGTCGGCAATCTAAAACTATATAAATAAACCGGACTAAAATCGAGAGATCGGATAGAATGAGGCTTGGTAAACCAAATGAGTATTGGAACTCATATGATATGGTTTAACAAGGCCTACATACTACAATGAAACCTAACCTAATTGCTTTCGACCCATCGCGACCCATTAAGGTAACATATGCTACTTTAACGCGTCGTGCGTGTGAAACGCGTTCAGACCGTCTAACTAGTCCTATGACAAGTGTTATATGCCTAAACATGTTACATAATCAGTTATGTGACAAAGGTTTAGGTTACATATGCTTAATTACCAATTATACATGAAAAGGGTATTCTGGTAATTTACCTAAGGCATATAAACTACCTATCATACAACTACTTAAACGATGTGACCATAGGGTATAACCTCGGAAGGTTATTCCCTACCTACTATGGTCACCTAATGTGTTTGGTCGGATCCTAATGATCGACCAAACTGGGTCGGGTTCGAGGTATAAGCGATTCATTAGATCGCTTACCCTACGACCCTAGACAACGTGGTAATCAGTGGGCATAGTCCCAAGGGACTATGACCAACGTGATTATACTCACGTTGCGAAGTTCAAAAGAACTTCGCATTGACCATTACTGGTCAACGCTGAAAGTCAAACAAAGTTTGACTTTCGGACTCGAAAAGCAATAAAAATAAGGAAAAGAACGAAAGAATACTTACGAAGGGTCCCCGAATGCTAATCCCGATCCAAGAACTCAGGTATGAAACAATGGTTTCAACTTAGAGCTCTCAAAATCAGAATTCTAGTGGGTTTTGATGTTGTGTGGGTTGGGTATTTATAGGAATACCCGAACCGTTAGGATCGTTTGTCGGAAATCGTGCCTTAATCATATCCGTACAAGTGTCGGAATGTTATGGTGCCTAAATTGCCACTAACCATAGGGAATCAACACTTGGCAAGGGATTTGGGAGTGGATAACAACTGTAAACAGCTGTCGATACATCGAATCCGGTCCCGAAAATGCGAAAAATGAGTTTTCTGCATGTTTCTGCCCCAGACTAGGCAGTCGCGTAGCGCGACGGTGAGGGCCTAGGCAGTCGCGCTACGCCACTGACCCCCCAGTTTCAGAAAAGTTTCAAAAGTGGCAGGAATGGTCCCTGCACGTGTTTAAGGCCTTTTTTGATGCGTTTGAACCCCGTTAACCTCATTTCAAGGCTCTAAAATGAAGTTAAAGTATAGGGAACTCAAAACATACTCAAAAATATGCCGGATGATGGTTCGTTTGGTCGTACGAACGCGATGTTCGCTTAATTACGACGGAATGCGCATAAGCGCGAAAAACGAACCAAATGACGCGACGAATGGATTTTTCTTATGGCGAACACTAAAATATAATGTAGTCATGCTTACATAAATTTTTGGATGTCCAGATGTATTCAGAACGTAAGTTATGCGCGAAAATGCAAACTTGTGCACTTTTTGACACTTTTAGTCCCTGAATGACCCAACAGTTTATTTTAGCACACCGAACCCCTCAAAGCCTATTTCTAAGCTATGTAAAGGATATTTATGGTATGTTTAACTTATGGTCATGTTCCGGAATGTCTGTTACAGTTCAAATTGGCATACTTTCGCAGTTTGTCAACTTTAGTCCCTGTAAGCGATTTAACTTTGATTTCACCACACCAAACCTTCCAAAACTTATATCTAAGTTATGTATAGGTTATTTAAGGTATGTTAAGCCTATTTCACTATTCCGGAGTGTTCGTTGCATTAAACTGGTTATATTTACGCATTAGTGCGCGTATAACCTTCCAGAAAGCGATTTAGAGCTTGAAATCGAACAAGAGTCGATATGTGCAAAAGATACACATATTTATACAAGTCCAAAGTATGAAATACAATATTTCATTGGTTTGGCATTTGTTTGATGGTTGAAATGACACAGGTGTTACAAAAATAGAATTCATGACTTATGTTTAAGAAAATGTTTAGTCATGAACCTTGTAATTTGCTTTGTCTTGTAAATCATTTGAAAAGTGATAAAATCAGATGATATGTATAAATAAGAGAATAAAGTATGGTTAAATAAATAACCAAGTAAAATGAGTTCGTATAAGATAAGTTGTTTTGTAAAACAATGTCTTGTGAAAAGTATGTTATTTGTATAAAATGTTATATGTCTAAATTGAAATGATTCAAATAACGCTACGATATGTAATACCATACAAACACTTATATATAGGAAGTACCAGCGGCGTATCCACCATGCTTGTATCATATTACACACGTCTCGTTACTTACATCACTTAAACAAACCACCAATGTATAAAGTCCATGTTTAAACCAATTGTCAAAGAGTCCTTGTATAAGCAATGTCAAAAGTTTAAAAAGTCCAAATGTAGTTAAGTAATGTGTAACAAATGTTATGTATGGTAAGTAAAGTATTGTCACATAACCCAAATGTAGAAATGTACAAAACAAAGTATTTTGAATATATCAAAAAGTTATGTTTTGCAAAGTAAATGCATGTTACATTGATACAAACACTTATGTGGTAAGTTAACGCATACATTCAAGCCTTGAGACAGTCGGATAACCCTAAATCAAGGTTATCAAAAGAAATGTTTTCGGATTCAGTCATTCCTTACATCCAAACAAATCCGGGATGTCAGGAATTGAATTTGTCAAGTCCTATGGTACCACTACTTACTACCGAGCGGCGTAGCTAATGTTAATGAACGTATATAAGTCCCGTTTGTGCAAACCAAATGTTATAGCAATTGAATACATGTCATATGAAAACAATGTACTAAGTATGCTAAGTTAACATACAAAGCAGAAAAGTCATGTAAATCAATGTGCTAGCATGCTATCAGTCAACATACATAGCAGAAATGTAAAGTAAAACAATGTACTAAGTATGCTATCAGTCAACATACATAGCAAAACAATGTAAAGTAAAACAATGTAATGTAAATCATGTACTATAAATGTACTAACGAACATAGCAAGTATATGATGTGAAAACAGGAAAGCTTGAAAGTAACAAGTAGGCACATGTGTTTCACCCCAAAACATTTGAAAACCAGTAAAAGAGGGGTCTATGTACTCACTTGAGATTGCTCAATAGATTTCAGATATCCACCAAGCAAGGCTAGAAGGTCACGAATATCAAACGGTACCTAATATAGGTATCTACATTAATAAACGGACCTAAATCAGAGGATCGGATAGAATGAGGGCTCGTAAACCAAATGAGTATGGGAACTCATGTAGTATGGTTTAACAAAGCCTACATACTAAATGAAACCTAACCTAAGTGCTTACGACCCATTACGACCCGTTTAGGTAGCTTATGCTACTTTAACGCGTCGTTCGCGTAAAACGCGTTCGGACTGCCTAACTAGTCCTATGACAAGTAAAATATGCCTTAACATGTCTAATATTGTTGCCCAATCAGTTTAGATGTCAAAGGTTATGTTACATATGCTTAAAATGAATTTTGGCGTAAAAAGGGCATTTTGGTAATTTACCTAAGGCATATAAACTACCTATCATACAACTACTTAAACGAAGCGACCATAAGGTATAACCTCGGAAGGTTATTCCCTATATGCTATGGTCACCTAATGTGTTTGGTTGGATCCTAACGATCGACCAAACGGGTCGGGTTCGAAAGTATAAGCGATTGTTTAGATCGCTTACCTTACGACCCTATATAAGCACTAAACTAAAAGTGACGAGCTAAGCATGTTAAAACATGCTTAACTAAGTTAGAAAACAAGTTTGGTATCAAAACAAACGGTTTTGATACCCAAAAGTAGTTTGGTTACAAAATACGCAAGAATACGCATTTTGGCCGAAACCACGACTCGTCACTGAGCCTAGATAACGTGGTAATCAGTAGGTTTAGTCACTAGGGACTATAACCATCGTGATTACGCTCACGTTATGAAGTTCAAACGAACTTCTCATTGACCATAAACTGGTCAATGCAGAAAGTCAAACAAAGTTTGACTTTTAACGCTAAAAGAATAAAAAGAACGAAGGAACACTTACAAAGGGTCCCCGAAAGCTAATCTTGATCAAATAGCTCAGGTATGAAGCAATGGCTTCAACTTAGAGCTTTTAGATCAGATTCTTGTGGGTTTTTGCAAGTGATCTTGGTGGGTATTTATAGGAAATGGTCCACCGTTAGGATCGTTTATCGAATATTGTGCTTTAATCTCATCCGTACATGTGTTGGAAAGTTATGGAACAACAATTGGCCCCCCACCATCAGGTATCAACATGTGGCATTGGGTTTGGGAGTGGGTAATAGCTGGAAACAGGCTGTTTAGAAGCTTCTGATCTGCTGGCAACCCCTTACGGACCGTAAGGGTCATGGCTTACGGTCCGTAAGCCATTAAGTTTGCAGAAATGGCAGATTTGGTCCCTGCACCTTGTTTCGTTGCGTAACGGCATTTCTAACACCCGTTAAACCTAATTTCAAGCTCCATAATGATGTTAAGACATAGGGAACATGAAATATGCTTGAAAACATCACGGATGTCGGTTCGTTTGGCCGTACGGTCGCTGATGCGTGTGAAGTGTTATATATATTAGGTGTATATTTTAAGCCCCTTTAACACTTATTTTTAGCTAAGTTTTAAATTTATAAAACACGATATTTTACTAACACTAAACACACATATGGGCAAGTGTACCCATCGTGAGCGTAGTATAGCGTTGGTAAGATACCGAGATCGTCCAAGGACACAAGAGCTTTTAATACCGGTTTATCCTCAACGTCTAATCAAAATAAAAAGTTTAGAAAAATGTTTTAAACTAAGAAAAATAAAAACTAACTAAAATGCTGAAAATAAAATAAAAATAAAAACAGATAGACAAGATGAATCACTTGGTTCCGACTCGTATCTAGTGTAACCTTTGATTATTTCGGCACTTTTGCACATAATTAAGAGATTATCTTAGTTATTGTAGTAGGCCCCTCTTTTGAAGGCGACGTTACCCTCACCCCAGTAGTTTGAGTCAGCAAGGATACAATCCTAAAAGGGTGGATTATTGGAAGATAATGAATTAAGTTATTAATGCAATATTATGGTAGGCCCCTCTTTTGGAGGTGACGTTACCTTCGGCTAAGTAGTCTGAGTCAGCAGGGATACAGTCCTAAATAGCCGGATTATAGTATTAATAGTAGTTAACTTATGAGGGGATCAAAGAGTTTGGACCCTCGCCATCCAATACCGTGAAGTATTGAAGGAGGTCCTACTAAATTTGACCCAGGTCCATTGCAGGACCTCTAAACGCTGAACAATGGCAAGACCTTTACCAAACCATTCCCTTAACCCCCGACCAGGTAGCCAACATACCTCCATATAGACCGTGGAGATATGAATGGTGAAAATCTTTTATTTTATATAGACAGTAAAATAATTTCAAGACACCACGGACAAACGATAAAGAAAGATCACCTTCAACATAAGCAACTAGTTATTAAAGTCATTAATACGAAACCAAATAAAAAGTGCAAAAGATTAGAAATAAAAAGTATTACACTAGACACTTTGTCTTCACCAAGTGATGTAAGAGACTTAGGCAAACATGGCCTTGATTGTCAAGAACTCTTACGATCAATCTTGGATCCCGAGAGGACTCACACACTCTACGATGGACAATGGATGATGGTGTTATGGTGGTGGTGGGTGGTGGGTGAAGTGTGAGAGAGGTGGTGTGCCAAGGGTTGGTTTGAGCTTGAGCCAACCACATCTATTTATAGGCTGAACAGAAGCTCGGGCACGGCCCCGTGTCCACATCCTTCTCTTTCTTCATTTAATGCTGCTTTGTCTTATTAGTTGACCACGCCCCTGTGTCCGCTGAGCACGACCCCGTGTGCAGAAGAATCTTTGTACTATGAAGATTTGCCTGGATTGTGCGAATCTTATAGTTGACCACGGCCCCGTCTCCGCTGAGCACGGCCCGTGGTGGGCAATAGAAGCTTCTACACTTTGTCTTTTCTGCTGACACTTGGGCACGCCCCCGTGCTGGCTGAGCACGGGGCGTGTTCAGGCTTCTGATCTCTTGTTTTGCTTGGGAAGATGCTGTCGTGGGGTCGGGCATGTCACGTTTTGTTCCTTTTCTTGTATTTATGTTAGATTTTGATGTCTTTTTGCTTCTTTTGTTAATTTGAGCTCATTTAATCCTGAAAATACAAAAGGAAGACAAAAGCACACTTTTTCCAACATTAGTACTAAAAAAAGGGTTAGTTTTATGCCTCATTTGATGAAATTTATATGTTAATATTTGAACACATCAAATACCCCCACACTTGAATCTTTGCTTGTCCTCAAGCAAAACTCTTTAATATGTGGCTATTTACACTCCCAAATGGAATGGGTAGAGAAGAAGGTTTTTGGGCTTGTCGTAGAGTGTCGGGATTTCCAAGATTCTTTATTTAATTTTATTTATTTACAATCCTATTCGTCATGATTTATTAAAAAATTTTCATAAGATAACTTACTTATTAGGGCATAACATGCCTTTGTAAAATTCTATTTATATACAAGTTAACATACCTCACGGGGATCACTCAACCCTCGGCCGAAAATGTATTTTTGTGGATCACTCGAGAGCGGCATGGAACTTACTCCTACCATAGGCTTACCAAGCAATCAATCCTCCTCCTTTTTAACTTATATACCTTTATAAATATCAAGAGGACTTTGTGGGTTAAGGGTTAGGCTTGGGTTAAAGGTAGGTGGTTGGGTTGGTGGTTAGTGGTTAGTAGAAAAAGGGCGAAAAGCGTAACAAGTGTCGGTTTTCGTATGACTTTCTATTTTTGTAACTTTTATTTTGATGAAGCTATTTATTCAAACAAAGTTATTTTTGATGAACTTGTTTGTTTATTTTCTTTTGCTTCATCATCAACAAATTTTTTTTTTTTGAAAAGTCATATAAAGAACCGAACTTGTTACTAAAACAAAGGGGTAAAAATAAAAAAAAGGTTTTGGTGGGTAAAAAGGGTGTTTGGTTTGGGTTATGAAATGAAAAGGTTTAGGCTCAAAGGGGCTAACTAGGGGGATTTTGGGTAGGTGGTAAAAAAAAAATAATGGTGTAGAAATAAAAAGGGTTAGTCCTAATGCCTCCATCATTTACTTACTCGGGTTTAAGTTGGTAAGGACCGGGAATGTATCGTCATGGCAAGTTCTAGAGTCGTAAGAACCAAGCGGCTATTCACACAAGAAACGAAAATGAGCATTTAGTCAAATGATATTTAAGTGTTTGCTCAATAAAGGCTCAAAACTCACTTTTGTGGGAATGAGTTTTTATGTGATCAAGTATATATAATTAAATTTTAACTAAGCTTGTCATGCCTTTTCATAATTTTCTTATGTTGGTTCTTTTTATCACGACGCTATCGGTTGTAAATTCGTAAAAATATAACCTTTTTAAGAACTTGAATTTCCCGAGTTAAACCTAGACAAGTAAAAAAAAATGAAAATTTTTGAAAAAAATTGGGGTGATTAGCGGTTCCAATAGAGTTTTGTGTAAGGCTTGTATTTAGGACTTGCAAGATTCAAGGTTTTAGCATCCCCCCCACACTTAAATTACACATTGTCCTCAATGTGTCCCAAAAATAAGTTTTTAGGTTGATTGAATGTGTAAAAATGTGTGAAAAGCAAAAATTTTGTGTTACTGGGCACTGAACACGGCCCCGTGTGATCCGGGCACGGCCCCGTGTTCAAGTGCCAGTAACAAAATTAAAACCAGAGAAACAGAAGTCTGGAGACGGGGGCGTGTTGGGTGAACACGGCCCGTGTCCAGTTACCTGAACTGGGTCTTTTTCTGCAGACTGTGCAGCACGGGGCCGTGTTGGGTGGACACGGCCCGTGTCGAGCTTACTGTAAACGAAGAAATTTGTCGGACGGTTCTGTTTTCCTGTATGGAGTTGCATCCTTTGCCATCTCAAGTGTGTTTTATTCATTTCAACACCATCCAAAACACCAAATTAACTAAAACCATCATTCATTAATCATAGAGAGAATTACATAATAGTCCTAAAAATTAAAAATAAAGCAGAAAATAAAAGTTAAAAGTCCTAATGGTCAAGTGATCCGTAAAATCTTCCTAAGGAGTTCTACTTCTACAATAAGAACCAAAAATTCCGGAAGTAGACTTCCGGTTTAAAAGTCTTGTAGAACTCCAAGCCGAACGGTGTTCCTTAGATGTTGCTAGAGCCATTCTTCGATTTCCCTAGGGAGAAGGGAGGCGGCTTCATGTTCCTCGACATTTGGTGGAGGATGAGCGACACCAACCGGGACCCCTCGGAGTATGTCTTGAGGAGGTTCCGGATGTAGGGCGTACCATTCGGCCGGAATGATGACTTCCGGCACCACATTCCATGCCCTTTGGGTGATAATCGGTACCAAAGGAGGAGAGGCGAGAATGTTCAACCTTTGGTGCAAAAGGTTGACCTCCCAGAGACATCCTTCTAGTCCCACCGTCAAATGATTAATGCGGTCGACCAAAGCCTCTTCCATACTTGTTACTTCATCAAGAGCTTCTCTTAAGGCGTAAACATAGTTTACAAGAGAATCCTCAACTGTAGATGATCTTCTTCCCTGCCGGTTGTTCCTGGAATGCGACGAAGAGTTTCCACTTGTTCTGCTTGCCATTCTGAGAAAACATGCCGAAAAGAGTTCAATTTTATGGGTTCAGTACTTCGGACACGGCCCCGTGTTCAGTGAACACGGCCCCGTGTTCAGATATCTGCAGGATTTTTGGACAAGGAATCTTGGGGTTTCAAATTGTTTTTATGATTTTTGAAGCATTTTTGAACTTAAATAACTTGAAACATTATTATATAACTTATTTTTATCAAGATTCCATGAACAAAAATCTAACAAACATCTCAATAAGGCTTGAAACTATAGAAGGTTCAAGCTTTAATGGAAGTATGAGGAAAATTGAAGAAGATGAAAGTGGATAAAAGAGGAAAGGACAAGAAGATAGTTGAGAAACTTCTTTTAGAAAATACCTAGGATGGTATGTGAGAATATTCCTCAAATCTCTGTCCCTGGAATGGTTCAAATGTGCAGGATTCTTGGCTGCATTTATAGAAAACGACAGTACGCTGCGCACGGCCCCGTGTCGGCTGGACACAGCCCCGTGTGCAGATGGAATCCTGACACATTTTTGTCCGCATTCTGACAAAATCAGAAGGGAATCTTTTCGGTGGACACGGGGGCGTGCTGACCTGGACACGGCCCCGTGTCTAGAAGCTGTCTTAAGGATTTCTTCAAATTTTAAGGAATTTTCCCGGATCGGGCGGTTCCTTACTGGATGGAACAACCCCAAAGTGCCTAAGATACCTTAATTGTTTTAGATTGAGACGAGAACGCAAGAGGTTGTCGGTGAGGGTGATTCCTATGCTATATGTAGGTGGACAAGTCCAACCCTTTTCCGGGCTCTCGTTAAAGAAGGTGTATGTCGAATCGCTCAGGTCTATGTATGCATCAAACGAAGTTGATGGGGAGTCCTTCACGGCACAATCGACACAGGGACGACTATCGCTCAAGTCCTCACTAGAGTTAGAAGTATCATTGGAAACAATGAAGTTGTTTGAATGCGGTTCCAACCTCTCTTCTTGGTTATTGTCTTGGAAAAAATTATTGAAATCTTCCCTAAGTTCTTTTAACCAATTAAAAATTAGATCTTCTAGTTGAAATAATTCATCGAGAAGCATTTCTCCTAGAATATCCGGTTGGGCGCATTCGAGGGAGCGATAGGGATTATTTTTACTTTCGCCCCTCTTAAGGATACTAGGAAATGATGGGTCTATATAGTGGGGTTTATAGTTTAGAAAAAAACATTCTAATTCTTTATGGTTACCACCACATAATTGACACCACATAGTACCATAAGAGTGCCGAAAGTAAAAAGTATCAGTATCACTCATGTTTGTGTCAGAAATTACCAACCGTCGGGATCTTACGGTTCTGTTTTCAGTAACTGAAACTTGGGCATGGGGGCGTGTTGAGTGGGCACGGCCCCGTGTTCAGCTTACTGTCTGACTTAAAACAGGATTGCCAGTTCCAATGATTGGGCACGGGGCGTGTTCAGCGGGCACGGCCCGTGCTGAGTTCTGTAGAAGCTGAAAAATCTAGAAAAGATCCTAAAAAAATGAAAAATAAGAAAAACGATTAGGCCGTTGATTCCTAACTTTCTTAAAATCCTTGTGTCCCCGGCAGCGGCGCCAAAAACTTGATGCGTGTGAAGTGTTATATATATTAGGTGTATATTATAAGCCCCTTTAACACTTATTTTTAGCCAAGTTTTAAATTTATAAAACACGATATTTTACTAACACTAAACACACATATGGGCAAGTGCACCCATCGTGAGCGTAGTATAGCGTTGGTAAGATACCGAAGTCGTCCAAGGACACAAGAGCTTTTAATACCGGTTTATCCTCAACATCTAACCAAAATAAAAAGTTTAGAAAAATGTTTTAAACTAAGAAAAATAAAAACTAACTAAAATGCTGAAAATAAAATAAAAATAAAAACAGATAGACAAGATGAATCACTTGGTTCCGACTCGTATCTAGTGTAACCTTTGATTATTTCCGCACTTTTGCACATAATTAAGAGATTATCTTAGTTATTGTAGTAGGCCCCTCTTTTGAAGGCGACGTTACCCTCACCCCAGTAGTTTGAGTCAGCAAGGATACAATCCTAAAAGGGTGGATTATTGGAAGATAATGAATTAAGTTATTAATGCAATATTATGGTAGGCCCCTCTTTTGGAGGTGACGTTACCCTCGGCTAAGTAGTCTGAGTCAGCAGGGATACAGTCCTATATAGCTGGGTTATAGTATTAATAGTAGTTAACTTATGAGGGGATCAAAGAGTTTGGACCCCCGCCATCCAATACCATGAAGTATTGAAGGAGGTCCTACTAAATTTGACCCAGGTCCATTGCAGGACCTCTAAACGCTGAACAATGGCAAGACCTTTACCAAACCGTTCCCTTAACCCCCGACCAGGTAGCCAACATACCTCCATATAGACCGTGGAGATATAAATGGTGAAAATCTTTTATTTTATATTGACAGTAAAATAATTTCAAGACACCATGGACAAACGATAAAGAAAGATCACCTTCAACATAAGCAACTAGTTATTAAAGTCATTAATACGAAACCAAATAAAAAGTGCAAAAGATTAGAAATAAAAAGTATTACACTAGACACTTTGTCTTCACCAAGTGATGTAAGAGACTTAGGCAAACATGGCCTTGATTGTCAAGAACTCTTACGATCAATCTTGGATCCCGAGACGACTCACACACTCTACGATGGACAATGGATGATGGTGGTGGATGATGGTGTTATGGTGGTGGTGGGTGGTGGGTGAAGTGTGAGAGAGGTGGTGTGCCAAGGGTTGGTTTGAGCTTGAGCCAACCACATCTATTTATAGGCTGAACAGAAGCTCGGGCACGGCCCCGTGTCCACATCCTTCTCTTTCTTCATTTAATGCTGCTTTGTCTTATTAGTTGACCACGCCCCTGTGTCCGCTGAGCACGACCCCGTGTGCAGAAGAATCTTTGTACTATGAAGATTTGCCTGGATTGTGCGAATCTTATAGTTGACCACGGCCCCGTCTCCGCTGAGCACGGCCCGTGGTGGGCAATAGAAGCTTCTACACTTTGTCTTTTCTGCTGACACTTGGGCACGCCCCCGTGCTGGCTGAGCACGGGGCGTGTTCAGGCTTCTGATCTCTTGTTTTGCTTGGGAAGATGCTGTCGTGGGGTCGGGCATGTCACGTTTTGTTCCTTTTCTTGTATTTATGTTAGATTTTGATGTCTTTTTGCTTCTTTTGTTAATTTAAGCTCATTTAATCCTGAAAATACAAAAGGAAGACAAAAGCACACTTTTTCCAACATTAGTACTAAAAAAAGGGTTAGTTTTATGCCTCATTTGATGAAATTTATATGTTAATATTTGAACACATCAGTCGCGATGTTCGGTTAATTACGACGGAATACGCATAAGCCCGAAAAACGATCCAAATGGCGTGACGAATGGATTTTGACAAGCCAAACACTAAAGCATAATATTATAATGCTTACATAAATTTTTGGATGTCCGGATGTATTCAGAACGTAAGTTATGCGCGAAAATGCAAACTTGTGCACTTTTTGACGCTTTTAGTTCCTGAATGACCCAAAAGTTTATTTTAGCACACCGAACCCCTCAAAGCCTATTTCTAAGCTATGTAAAGGATATTTATGGTAGGTTTAACTTATGGTCATGTTCCGGAATGTCTTTTACAGTTCAAATCGGCATACTTTCGCAGTTTGTCGAATTTAGTCCCTGTAAGCGATTAAACTTGATTTTGCCATACCAAAGCCTTTAAAACTTATTTCTAAGTTATGTAAAGGTTATTTAAGGTATGTGAAGCCTATTTCACTATTCCGGAGTGTTCGTTGCATTAAACTGGTTATATTTACGCATCAGTGTGCGTATAACCTTCCAGAAAGCGATTTAGAGCCCGAAATCGAACAAGAATTGATATGTGCAAATGATACACATATTTGTATAAATCCTAAGTATGAAATACAATATTTCATTGGTTTGGTATTTGTTTGATGGTCGCAGTGACCCAGGTGTCACAGTCTCCCCTACTTTAGGAAATTTCGTCCCGAAATTTATTTAGAGGAAACTTATGAGAGCTTGAAACATGAAGTTGAAAAGATCAAACAAACCTGGTTAGAGTCCCGAACTTCTAGTAACTTTACAATAACATCATGCTTGCAATGTGAGAGGGACACTTATATATAAGTATATAAAGCGTTATTGGTGCGTCCACCATACCTCCTGTACATTGTTCACATTTCGTTATTGTTGCCACTACCGGTTCTTACACATAATAAATATTACGGTGGTTTCCGTGCACTGAACTTCGTAATTATGTATGCATCCATAATTACGTAATTCCTTGCATAGTTACGTAGTGCATCTTATAATGTGTAGGGAAAGCAATGAACGAGCTTGTGATGATTGTGACTAGACCACCATAGGGTCCTTTTTATTAAATCAATAAATGATTTTAATAGACAACCAAGGAGTCTTTTCAACTTATACCATCACATGTCATTCTTAACCAGATTTTTGAATCAATCTTTTTTACTAGACCGCTAAAAGGGTCTCTTATGAATCATGGAATAGTACTATATAATCCAAGGGTCTTAACTATTACATAGAAGCCAATTAAGGATTTAAGGTAGTACCTTTTTGAATATCCCTCTACGAATCCCTCATATGAAGATATGAAAGGTTCTACGAGGATTTGGATAACGAATATCCAGAGTATACAAAAACACAGAAAAATGCATAAAAGAAAACACAAAATGCATAAACACATAGTCACATAACCACAAAATTGTTTAATTTGTTCTGCTAACTGTGCACATGTATTCAAAGCACACCAGGTATCCAATCAGTGGATTTTGATTGGTGCTTTAAATATTTCTAAGAATCTAACTATAAAGATAGAAAGATATTTTAAAGAGAAAATTCGATTTCGATTATAAAGAACCGAAATGTTCGAATTAAGTTACACAAGGAATCCAATTAAGGACTCTGATTTGTATGATAATCCTCCACAAGGGTCTAATTGTGGAGATAAAAAGATCCCATATGGATTTTAGAAGTTGAAGATGTTTTGAAACCTGTTTTGAAACCTTGCACTGGATGTGCTTAAGTCAAAATATGAAGTAAAAATGCTTATGAAGTTGAGATGCTAGATATGTCAAGGCGACATATGAAGCAGAATTTGAAGGTTATGTCAATGTATGAGGAAAATATTTTTGAAAACTATGCATGGGGATCTTAAAAAAAATGTGTTCAATGTTTTTGAAACCTTATGCATAATACTTTTGAAATCATAAAGTAGGTGTACTAGGTAAGTATATTTATAAAAATGTTTTAAAATCATGCGAGATGAATTTTGAAATTATGTATAAGGTTTTTGGAAAACATGAATGATGCTTTTGAAATCATGCACTTGATAAGAAAATATATTGTATTAATATTGTTTTCAGGATATATGAGACATTTTGAAATCATGAAGGTTGTTTTTGAAAATACAGACAAAGCTTTGTGCATTTGTTATGTTAAGTAAATACACTATAAAAAAATGTTTTCGAACTATATATAGAATGTTTTTTAAATCATGAAGGTTGTTTTTGAAACACTCATACTATGTATGTTGAAAAATCAAAACGTAATGGGTATGAGATTTGAAAATATCCTTGGTTATCTAACCAAGGATTCAAAGGCACAGATGTACAAAAGCACGATTACTCATAATGTCACTTTATTTTCTGTACTTTGTTTCTTAGAGTGAAACCTGTACTTAGAATTTTTCCAAGGGAATCATGAGCAAACGCAAGAATGGGAAAATTCGCAAGAGTAGTTTGTAAGGAATATAGTTCCTTGATGTAGGTATCATAGGAAAAGTCATACACACACGTAACTACACTCGTATATCAGAATTGTGAACAACAATTTATTTATAAACAAAACAGATTGTTTCACATTACAAGAAAAACAGAAGAATAAAAGCATAAGACAGCAACATCTTCTAGTCAGCCAACTGCTCATCCGTTGGTTGGATTTGCATTAGCAAGCTTTGGGCAATCCCTTAGGAAATGGCCCATCTCGCCACAGTTGTAGCAGGACCCTGGTGAGAAACGAGCTTGAGTAGGATTGTCGCCAGTTTGCTTTGGAGCAACTGCAGCTCGGCAAACTCTTGCTGTATGACCTTTAAGTCCACAAATTTGGTATTTGCGGCACTTCACACTAGCGTGATGATGAAGGCTACATTGGTTGCACAAGGGTGCAGTTCCGTTGTATGGCTTTCTGGCTGGTAGTGTTGTCACTTGGCTAGGTCCCGCTTGATTAGGTGTAACTGCTGCGGGTTTCCTTGAAGCCTTACGCTTCCTTGATTTTGGTGCTGGCTTGACTTCTGCTTCCTTTGGTGGCCCTTGAGTGGCTTCGTTGTTGAGACGAGACGAGACATGGCAATGCCTAATTCAACAGTCTTCAGGATTACTTCGCCTATTCGTTGGGCAAATTTGGCAGTCTGCTCGGATATCTGCGCATCGTTGCGATGAAGAGACATTCTGGAGGAAATGAAGGGTACAGGAGGAAACAAATGAAATGTTATCGGAAAACAAAACAGAATGGCAACGCATAGAAATTGCGATCATTTGTTTGTTACCTAAGGCAAACAAATGAGACGGTGACTAATCAAAGTAAGCGGGTCATATTAATGTATCGCGAAGACATGCTTTAGCCTATAAGTGGACACTCACCCCAAGAGTTCCCAGGTAAGAGTGACTGGTCCGTTTATGTGGATTTGTACGAACACTCTAGCCTTAGACAGAAAACTCAGAGTACAGGCATCCACTCTTCCAGATTGCACGTGTTCACACTATAAGACCCAAACTTTGACGAGGTTTTGTAAATTCAAAGGGGTTCAAAACCTTATAACAGAGGGTTCAAAACCTAGTAATCAATCATCCTAGAAAAGATGATTGCTTTTCAAAGCGGTTTTAAAATTTGTGTTCTTGTTGCGGTTGTCGCCTAATGATAGGTGACGGTATTGTTTTATGACTAAACGCAAGTAAAACTCGCTTTAGGGTCCTAGGAAGGTTATAGACTAGGTCAAAGCATTACTAATAACCTAATTCCCTATAACCATGAGCTCTAATACCAACTTTTCTGTCACTCCCCGACCACGTAAAACAACAAAGCGTGGCGGAAACGTCGGGGAGTTTTGTAATAGAATCATTGTTTCATAACACATGGAAATTGAAATATTGTTTTATTGATTAAAAGATTTACAATGTCTTGACAATCAAAGAAATATAACATAAATAACTAGTCTTGCATCTTTTATTGTCACTAAGGCCCAAGTCCGCCTAAGTGTATCTTGATAAATCCTATGCATCATATCCTGAAACACATGTGAAAATAGGTACGTCAGCCTAAAAATGCCTGTGAGATACATAGGTTTTGTGAAAATAGAATTCATGACTTATGTTTAAGAAAATGTTTAGTCATGAACCTTGTAATTTGCTTTGTCTTGTAAATCATTTGAAAAGTGATAAAATCAGATGATATGTATAAATAAGAGAATAAAGTATGGTTAAATAAATAACCAAGTAAAATGAGTTCGTATAAGATAAGTTGTTTTGTAAAACAATGTCTTGTGAAAAGTATGTTATTTGTATAAAATGTTATATGTCTAAATTGAAATGATTCAAATAACGCTACGATATGTAATACCATACAAACACTTATATATAGGAAGTACCAGCGGCGTATCCACCATGCTTGTATCATATTACACACGTCTCGTTACTTACATCACTTAAACAAACCACCAATGTATAAAGTCCATGTTTAAACCAATTGTCAAAGAGTCCTTGTATAAGCCATGTCAAAAGTTTAAAAAGTCCAAATGTAGTTAAGTAATGTGTAACAAATGTTATGTATGGTAAGTAAAGTATTGTCACATAACCCAAATGTAGAAATGTACAAAACAAAGTATTTTGAATATATCAAAAAGTTATGTTTTGCAAAGTAAATGCATGTTACATTGATACAAACACTTATGTGGTAAGTTAACGCATACATTCAAGCCTTGAGACAGTCGGATAACCCTAAATCAAGGTTATCAAAAGAAATGTTTTCGGATTCAGTCATTCCTTACATCCAAACAAATCCGGGATGTCAGGAATTGAATTTGTCAAGTCCTATGGTACCACTACTTACTACCGAGCGGCGTAGCTAATGTTAATGAACGTATATAAGTCCCGTTTGTGCAAACCAAATGTTATAGCAATTGAATACATGTCATATGAAAACAATGTACTAAGTATGCTAAGTTAACATACAAAGCAGAAAAGTCATGTAAATCAATGTGCTAGCATGCTATCAGTCAACATACATAGCAGAAATGTAAAGTAAAACAATGTACTAAGTATGCTATCAGTCAACATACATAGCAAAACAATGTAAAGTAAAACAATGTAATGTAAATCATGTACTATAAATGTACTAACGAACATAGCAAGTATATGATGTGAAAACAGGAAAGCTTGAAAGTAACAAGTAGGCACATGTGTTTCACCCCAAAACATTTGAAAACCAGTAAAAGAGGGGTCTATGTACTCACTTGAGATTGCTCAATAGATTTCAGATATCCACCAAGCAAGGCTAGAAGGTCACGAATATCAAACGGTACCTAATATAGGTATCTACATTAATAAACGGACCTAAATCAGAGGATCGGATAGAATGAGGGCTCGTAAACCAAATGAGTATGGGAACTCATGTAGTATGGTTTAACAAAGCCTACATACTAAATGAAACCTAACCTAAGTGCTTACGACCCATTACGACCCGTTTAGGTAGCTTATGCTACTTTAACGCGTCGTTCGCGTAAAACGCGTTCGGACTGCCTAACTAGTCCTATGACAAGTAAAATATGCCTTAACATGTCTAATATTGTTGCCCAATCAGTTTAGATGTCAAAGGTTATGTTACATATGCTTAAAATGAATTTTGGCGTAAAAAGGGCATTTTGGTAATTTACCTAAGGCATATAAACTACCTATCATACAACTACTTAAACGAAGCGACCATAAGGTATAACCTCGGAAGGTTATTCCCTATATGCTATGGTCACCTAATGTGTTTGGTTGGATCCTAACGATCGACCAAACGGGTCGGGTTCGAAAGTATAAGCGATTGTTTAGATCGCTTACCTTACGACCCTATATAAGCACTAAACTAAAAGTGACGAGCTAAGCATGTTAAAACATGCTTAACTAAGTTAGAAAACAAGTTTGGTATCAAAACAAACGGTTTTGATACCCAAAAGTAGTTTGGTTACAAAATACGCAAGAATACGCATTTTGGCCGAAACCACGACTCGTCACTGAGCCTAGATAACGTGGTAATCAGTAGGTTTAGTCACTAGGGACTATAACCATCGTGATTACGCTCACGTTATGAAGTTCAAACGAACTTCTCATTGACCATAAACTGGTCAATGCAGAAAGTCAAACAAAGTTTGACTTTTAACGCTAAAAGAATAAAAAGAACGAAGGAACACTTACAAAGGGTCCCCGAAAGCTAATCTTGATCAAATAGCTCAGGTATGAAGCAATGGCTTCAACTTAGAGCTTTTAGATCAGATTCTTGTGGGTTTTTGCAAGTGATCTTGGTGGGTATTTATAGGAAATGGTCCACCGTTAGGATCGTTTATCGAATATCGTGCTTTAATCTCATCCGTACATGTGTTGGAAAGTTATGGAACAACAATTGGCCCCCCACCATCAGGTATCAACATGTGGCATTGGGTTTGGGAGTTGGTAACAGCTGGAAACAGGCTGTTTAGAAGCTTCTAATCTGCTGGCAACCCCTTACAGACCGTAAGGGTCATGGATTACGGTCCGTAAGCCATTAAGTTTGCAGAAATAGCAGATTTGGTCCCTGCACCTTGTTTCGTTGCGTAACGGCATTTCTAACACCCGTTAAACCTAATTTCAAGCTCCACAATGATGTTAAGACATAGGGAACATGAAATATGCTTGAAAACATCACGGATGTCGGTTCGTTTGGCCGTACGGTCGCGATGTTCGGTTAATTACGACGGAATGCGCATAAGCGTGAAAAACGATCCAAATGGCGTGACGAATGGATTTTGACAAGCCAAACACTAAATCATAATATTATAATGCTTACATAAATTTTTGGATGTCCGGATGTATTCAGAACGTAAGTTATGCGCGAAAATGCAAACTTGTGCACTTTTTGACGCTTCTATTCCTTTCCACTTAACTTAGATGAGGAGGTATGTTCCTCATCCGAAAATTGATACTGGATTTAATATTTGATTAATAACACATTTGTGGAACTTGCAAACGGTTCTAATGAAATTTTTTATTTGGATATTATGCATTGTGGTTAATTCTTCTTTAATTTTATTTATGCCACTATGATGAATTATATGTGTTATATCATTCCCATTTTTGTATTTTGTGGCACAACTTACTACAGTCAAGTACTCGGCAGTACACAGTTTAGTGGCTTAACCAGGGGTTGGATTTACCGGGGGTTAGCTACCCATGACATGTTTTAATTAACTAATGTATTTGAAACTTACTTTACTTTAAAACTGAAATCGTGAACTCGCCAACCTTTTTTGATACACTTTAGCATGCTTTGAAGGACGTTAGGTACAACATGGGAGCTTGCAACATTTGGAGTGTCGTGGCTGACATTAAACTATTGGTTTTAAATTTTATTAAACACTGTGGTTTTTAACTTGTGTCTGAATTTTTACGTTTAGCTTACGCTGTTGACTTAACTATGTTATGAACATTTAAATCTTAATCACTAATCGTGTTGATTGTGATGATTTTTAATAACTTTAATACTTGTTTCAACATGATTAGTGGCTTGATCCTGGTTAGTCGCATGCCTCGCGGTAAAACTCCGCATGTGGATTTTGAGGGTGTGATAAATAGTGTCTGGTCTTTTTTTTAAAATATCACCCTCTTACAATTGTTAAGCGACTAAGCGCTAAATTACAACTTCTATAGTTATTTTTATTTATTCCTTTCTTTTTCTCATATTTGTTCTCTAGTTGTGTCTTCCTTCTTCTTTTGAAAGCTATAATACGTTCTCTACTTCCTTTCTATAATTGTATCTGATGACGGGCCAAACCTAGACGATCCAAGAGACGAGGTGAACAATGACCCGGGAATAGTTGGCGTATGAGGATGAGGACATAACCAATTATCATTTAATGTTTATCAAATACTTTTAAAGATTTGATTTCCTTTTGGTATTTCCTTTTTTTATGATTTCCTAAAAGTTCGGTATTTCCTTTTATTTGTGGTATCCTAGAATTCTATATAATGGAGGTTTCTCCATCTTTTGTATTCGGACATTCTGAAGAATTTTATGAATAAAGCTTGAAGCTTTTCTTTTCAAATAGGTGTTATCTTTGAGGCTAGCTTTCTAACAGAGGACCATAATTGTTAGGTTTCTTTCTCTCTACCTATCTCAACGTTGTTTGATAAAATTTTCAATTGGTAACAAATATTTTGATGAAATTTGGTGCGAGGTAATTCTGATGGTTGCTTGTCTCTTATTATTGGGTAGGCCGTGGCAATATGACCATAAAACAAAGCATGATGGGTTCACCAATACATACATCTTCAAAAACGATGGCATCAATATTATTTTGGCTCCCCTTGACACACAGGAGACACAACTAGCAGCCTCAATCCTTCCCAAATCAGCGTTCATAAGCTATAACACTGTTGTCGGGCCATCTGTTCTTTTTGGCCTACTTATGGTCGAGCCCAATGCGACAACCCACTCTCTATTGCAGCCGTAGGCCCACTTTTCGATGAGTTCAAAGACTTTTCCCGGATGAAATCCCCACCGGACTTCCTCTTATGCGGGCCCGACATTCAACATTGTATTGAGTTTATTCTGAGTTCGAGCATTCCGAATAAACCCGCGTATCGCATGAACCCTAAGGATTTTGCTAAATTGCATAGACAGGTTAATGATAGTAGGGCGGTCAACAAAATTACTGTCAAGTATCGGTTCCCAATTTCGCATTTTGAAGATTTACTTGACCAGTTACATGGCTCCCAAGTTTTTTCCAAAATCGATCTTCGAAGTGATCATCAAATCCAGATGCGCCCGGGTGACAAGTGGAAAACGACCTTTAAAATAGGGGATGGTTTGTACGAATGGATGGTTATGCCCTTTAGTCTCTCAAACGCACCGAGTACTTTCATGCGGTTCATGAATCTCGTCTTCAAACCTTTTATAGGTAAATGTGTCATTGTTTACTTTGATGATATTCTTGTTTTTAGTAACAACACGAAGCAACATTTGCAACATTTACGTGATATTTTTGGAGTCTTAAGGGAACATAAATTGTTTGGAAACAAAAAAAATGTACTTTCCTTGCTATTGAAGTTGTTTTTTTGGGATACGTTATCTCCCAAGAGGGCATCCGTATGGACGAGTCGAAGGTGAGCGCTATCACCACGTGGCCTACTCCCGCGTCCTTTCATGACATTAGAAGTTTTCACGGCGTCGTTTCTTTCTATCAGTATTTCATAAAAAAAATTAGCACCATTGCTGCTCCTCTTATAGATTGTTTAAAAAAGGGAAAACATTGAATGGACGAAACCCGCACAAGTCGCGTTTGAAGCTTTGAAGGCCCATGTCACCACCTCCCCTGTTTTAGCACTTCCAAATTTTGGTGATATTTTCCAAATTAAGTGCGATTGGTCGACCTAGGCATTGGGGGTGTATTAAGCCAAAATGATCGCCCGATATCTTTTTTTAGTGAAAAGCTTAACGAAACACGAAAAATAATATAGTACATTTGACAAGGAATTTTATGCTCTTATTCATACACTAGAGTATTGGAGACACTATTTGCTCCCAAATGAGTTCGTCCTCTACTCCGATCACCAAGTTTATGGTTCATCCAAGGGCAAGAAAAGTTAAAGACATGCCAAATGGATAGAAAAGCTATAAGATTTTTCCTTCATTATTCGCCACAAAGCTGGTTCCACTAATACTGTCATCGACGTGCTAAGCCGTCGTTATTCTATGTTATCAACAATGCAGTTACAAGTAACTGGCTTCGGCTCCATCAAACATCTATACCGGGATGACCCTGACTTCAAAGACCTTTGGACTCAACGTGTTACCGGCCCAACTCGTGAATTCGTTCATCAGGATGATTTCCTATTTAAAGGAAAACTACTGTGTATACCTCATTCCTCATTCCGGGATGCTCTAATTTTGGAATGTCATCAGGGCGGACTCGTGGGATATTTTGGTCGTGACAAAACTATTGCACTTGTTCGGGATAGTTATTTTTGGCTAAAAACGGATAAAGATGTTGCTAGAATTCTTAAGCGATGCCGCATTTACCACGTCGCCAAGATACACCACACGAATCAAGGTCTTTATACCCCATTTCTGGTACCTAATGGCCGTTGGGAAGATGTCAGTGTCGATTTAATCCTTAGATTGCCACGCACTCAACGAATGAAAGATTCAATTATGGTTGTCGTAGACCGTTTCTAAAAAAATGGCGCATTTTGTTCGTTGTGCAAAGATGTACGACGCTTCAAAGTTTGCTCGTCTTTATTTCATGGGCATCGTTTGTCTCCCTGGAATCCCAAAAACTGTCTCATCCAATCGCAACGTTAAGTTTGTAAGTCATTTTTAGAGTACCTTGAGGAAACACTTGGGAACTTCACTTCACTTTAGTACTTCGCATCACCCGCAAACTGACGGCCAAACGGAAGTTAACAATTGAAGTCTTGGAAACCTGTTACGTAGTTTGGTTGGTGACCCTCCTCGACAATGGGATCCCACTTTTCCACAAGCAGAATTTGCCTGCAACCGCTCAACGCACCGCTCGACAAATCAAACACCGTTTTTTTTGTGGTTTACGGTCGTAACCCCTTTACTCCCCTAGATTTAGCACCATTTACTGATGCAACTTCTTTTAGCAATGATGGTGATGCGCGTGTAAAGGAGATTAAATTACTTCATCAACAAGTCAAGGAGCGAGTCACCCAACAGAACCTTCGCTATCAAGAGAGAGCTAACCGACATCGCAAACAGGCCGTGTTTAAAAAGGTGACTTAGTCTGGATCCACCTACACAAAGATCATTTTCCCATAGGGCGCTACGGGAAACTCCAACCTTGAGCCGACGGACCTTTTAAAGTTCTTAAATGTCTTGGTGATAATGTTTATAAGATTGATTTACCGGGACATTACAATCTCTCTGCCACTTTTAATGTTGTGGATCTTACGCCTTATGACGGCCTTGATGTCAATAACGTGGACTCGGGTACGAGTCCTTTTCAACCGGGGGAGATTGATGATTGGCTAAACCTAGATGATCCAAGAAATGAAGCGAACAACGAGCTGAGAATAGTTGGCGTATGAAGATGAGGATGGAATCAATTATCATTTAATGATTATCAAATACTTATACAGATTTGACTTCCTTTTGGTATTTCCTTTTTATTATGATTTCCTAAAAGTTCAGTATTTCCTTTTATTTGTGATTTCCTAGAATTCTATATAATGGAGGTTTCTCCATTTTTGTATTTGGACATTTTGAAGAATTTTATGAATAAAGCTTGAAGCTTTTCTTTTCAAAGAGGTGTTATTTTTGAGGCTATCTTTCTAATAGAGGACCATGACTGTTAGGTTTCTTTCTCTCTCTCTACCTATCTCGGTCGTAGAACGCCATCGGTATCATTATGTTTAATATGTAATTAAATACTCTAATCAAGCAATAATCGTCCTTTTTCTTATGGAATATATAATACATGTGATGAAACTATTTATAATTTGTTTAGTTATAGTGTTCCCTAAGGCATATATGTTGGTGGTAATTCCCGACTCATCACAAGTCAATGATAGGGGAAAGGGTGACATAGGGAGTTTAAGACACAAGTCCGTGAAAGTGAGGAATCAAATGTAACAAGTAGGTTAAATTGGTTAAGCTTCCTAATTATATTATAATTAATATGGTAATATCTTGACCACGAAGTTAGGGTTAGCTTATATAAACCAAGTTAGGGTTAGATATTATTAAGAGACCAGACTAGAGAGAAACTGAGTTATGGTATGAGAGTCTGTAATCAGTTTTCAGTTATTTTTTGATTAATAAGATTAAGAGTTATTCGATCCAAATTCTTTTCTTCAACTTTTCTATTCGGTTTGATTATTGGATGTGACTTGAATTGGTATTAAAGCCAAGGTTAAGAACCATAATCGAATAAGCCGCCGTTGTCGATAGGAGAGAACACAACGCCGCCGCCGCTATGTTATACGACGGAACTAAGTCGAGTTCAATGGTTGCTATCACCGCCGCTCGCGCTCTTATCACCAGGTTTTTTATTAATGATTAAACAACGAAACATGTTTGATTATTGTGTTCTCAATACTTTTGTCGTTCGTTTTTTATTTCCTCTGTTTGATTATACAAGGTGAAAGAAAGGAGCTTGCGAGAAATCTTGCTTTGATTTTTTGGAATTTAATGTGCTAAAGGTAGTTTAATAATTATCAACTAGATTACCCTAATCTAGACACTACGTTAAACTCTAGACATTCTGAAACTAGACTAAACTACTAACCAACAAGGGTACCGATCGATCCTAGTATAGCTAAGTAAGTCCGAAAATCAAACCCATGAGACTCTTTTGATTACCTTATCTAGACTCACTAGACCTATCGACTGATACGACTAAACTGTTTTTTATATATTGAGGGGGATGGGGGTTTCTAATGACCTAAATTACAATTAAATAAAGACTAACTAGTTAACCAAACTAAGACGCAACTTGGAACTTGGATTTTATTCAGATGATGATAAAGAGACTATCTAGGTTAGAATCCCAATTGTTACCAGTTAGCTTTCTATCGGACACGAACGGTTATGGAACCAGGATCTTGAAGTACTAAACCTACCGAGAAATCGAACAGGGCCCTCGTCCTTTCTCGAGAAGACACCTATGGAACTCTAATAGGCTGTTAAATTACCGGTTTAAATAGACTCCATCACGGTTATCTAACTATTCTAATAAAGTACCCTTAATCGAAATCTACTTCACGGCGCGAAAGCTAAGGGTAACATGGAAACCTAATTCGACTCGCTAAGCAAGAATTGGGAAGGCAACTAAGTCAGATATCTCACTAAACACCTAAACCTAGCAATTTACCAACCTAGACATACTGATAATCTCGCACCTCACGGTTATTAAGATTAGTGGAACACCTTGCCCTACTCGATTCACGAATATTACTTCTATAGTGTGTTGGCCAATTACCACAAAATCACAAACACATGGTTAATGATCTAACACGAACTTATTATGTGAAAGACATTCAACTAGGAACATGTGAAGCAATAAACATTCATCAAACAAGTAAAAGCATGCATACCCATCGAATCAATAAAACCAAGTCTTTACTATTATAGACAAAATCCACAACGAATTTATAATCTGGATAAAAATCAAAACTTTAACATATGTTCATCATAATCTAGGTAGTTGATGCAAATTTAGCCTAACATCATGATTAAAACAATCCAAGCACAAAGTTCAAAGATCGAATTCATAGTGAAAAGATTAAAAGTAGAAAACTATGAAAACGGGAGGATGGAACCCAATATTCTTCATTCTCGTGCCTTGGATCTTCAACAATATTGATTCCTTGCTTCAAGATCTTCGATTTCTGACTTTTAGGAGCTCAAAATTCACCTATGGTCTTCTTTAATTCGTAGGGTTATGGGTTCTTTTTTATTAGGACTAATAAGATTGTTTTTCTAACTCAAACATACAAAACCCCAAAACATTCTGTGGAAATAGGCTCCTTACGTCGCGCGAGGAGTACTAGAAATCAAGGCCACGCGAAGTGGGCAACAATTAGTCAACCCGGGTCCAAATACCCTCATCCTAAAAGTAAAAAATCTATTTACTGGTCACGAGACACGACCAGGTGATTTTCCTCGATTCCTATGCTAGTTCAGCTATCGGTCCCTCGAACGCGTCCAGGTGTTCGGTTTTCGCAATATTTGGCTCGCTTTTTCGCCTTTTTCAGCAATCTTTATCACCCGAGACCTAGAAAACACAAAGTGATACGTAATATACATATTCTACCTAAAATCAACGTGGATTGACTCGAAAACTGTACAAACTATACACGATAAATGGATGTATTTTGCAATAAATCAAATATCCCCAAACTTACTCTTTTTTCGTCCCTAAAAAACTCTGTAATGGAAATCTGAACTAGGATCACTGGTTTATTTAAATGACTCAGAACGTTTAACCACGATTACCGGTTTATTTATCCATCTAAACTCAACCACCGACTCATCAAGCCCCTATCATGTTAGCATTTAGGTTCAAGTGAACAATCCATCAAAAGGTCTCATGCTCACGGTAAAAAAATCCACCTAATCCCGTCTCGAGCTTATAAGGAAAAGATACAAATCTACCATTGTGAATGCATTATGTCTATTGCTTACCTCAATCATGTTCATAATTGTTAATGTATCGAGTCGTAGTTGATTGTATAGGACAAGACGAGTTGTAATGAAAGTATCAGTTCGTACGAATGGATGTTCGTACGAATGGCTGTTCGTACGAATGGGACATCACATCCGTCCCAAGGTGTCATTCGTGATAAAGTCTCAGTCGTTCCAAGGTGGTTCGGATGACTGGGCACGCCTATATATAGTGGGTCAAGTCTTGTCATTTATATCTTTTGGTGGAACATAGGGGAAACTCTGTCCATTTGGTTTCACGGGTTTGTACTTTCAAATAATCAATAGAAACTGGTTTAATTAGCTTGTTCTTGTGCGTGTCACCCTTATACTCAGATTCCGCACGAGATATGAGTCATATTAGCCGGTCAGAGCATTCGGGAGCACCGAAACGGTCCTCACAAGTGGTATCAGAGCCTAGAGACCGGTTTCAAGTACTAAAGTGTAAGGACCTGCACGAAAATGTCCTCCAACGCTCCGTAAGTGAAAACGGGACTCTTAAAACCCTAATCTTTATGAAAAATCAAGAAAAACAAATTTTAATAATCGGTCGCGGGCCGCGAAGGGATTGAGATAGGTCTTCGCGGGGCGCGACAGCCCTGTGAATCTCCGGATAAGCTTCAGGGCCACATGTCACACACGTGGCAAGCCTAGGATATGACACGGCAGCCCTAGCCGTAGCTAGGGTGGCCCTCGCGATTCGCGAAGGACCCCCTTTCAAGTTTACGTGGGCCGCGAGAAACCTAAAAATCAGCTATAAATAGAACGTTGCATGGCCAGTCCATTCTGCTCGAAAAATTTCACCAAAACAGTTTTCTTTTTGTACGAATTTTCTATTTTAAAAGTGTCAAGACGCTGCTATGATAACAGGGTAATAACTCGATCACTGCTACGATACAATGTCCGATTGATAGAAACCGATCCGATGGATGTTTAAGTGCTGCCTGAATTCGGGCTATACTTTGTCTCGTCGTGAGGGTTTTGATCTCGTGAGCTATCGTGAAAGTTGTATTAAGTTACTAACCTAGTTTCGTTTGCATTATTTAACTAGGTTACCGGCTTAAACAGTAGGCTACCTGTGATCGTTTAAATCTGCAATGTGAGTCATTCTCTTTTTATCAAACTCTTTTACAAAAACCTCAAACAATTTTCCAGTTATATTTTACAGGGATTAAGTCTTTGTTATCTTAAATTACTGGCAGTAAGTGGGGTATTGTTCACATTACTGCTGTTTTATCACTTTTAGGTGAATGGACCTAAATAGTGATACACGTCACTTTTGAGTGAACAGGCCCAATAGTGATATGACCACAGTCATAGATTCGGTCGAGTGGCAACTAGACCAGATAATTATAAGATAGAGGCAATTGTAATCGCTCTTAATACTGTAAATTATGACAATGTGTCATTTTGTACAAATTGAATGACTCGCCAGTATTTCCCGCTGATAAAATCTTTTTAAACATGTTTCAGGTGATTTACTGTAAACAAGGAAAAAGTGCCGCATAGCACTCCAGCTTGAATGAAGTGGCTCAGTAAAGAAATAAACATGTTTTTTGTAATAAGGGGATTTCCCAGTGAAATTCCTTTATTGTAAATTACGGGTTTTGTCCCGAAACTTGAAATAAAATAATTCAGTGTTTCCAGCTTAAACGATCCTGTTAAAATTTCCGCTGCCAAATTACACACCAATACCATGGGTTTCTGTTTCGCGGCTTCTGAATCGAATAAAACAGGTCGGGGGCCGTGACAGAAAAGGTGGTATCAGAGCCACTGAGTTAAGCCAATTAAGTATTTGGAAAATACTTAAATTTTAATTTGCAATTTTTTGATTCTGTGACAATTAAAATTTCAATGATTAAAATTTAATTTGGACTTTTGTGTTTCCTTATGGGTGACTAACAACATGAATGAACTATCAGAAGCCCTTCGAAATTTCACAATGCATACTACTGATGTGGAAACTACGGGAACCCAGTCCGGTTATCAGGCTGACACCGAGGAGCCAATGGTGTTTCAGTCCCAGGAGAAACCTAAACCCAAAAAGAGGAGAAGACTTCTAGACTGGAAACGAGGACGAAAGAAGAAACCCGCTGCCCGAAGGGTGAAAAAGACGGTGGATCCAAGGGGAAAAGGAAAAGAAATTGGAGAGAGCTCTGGTTAAGCTCAGGAGCGGCCACCTTGGGAAGAACTGGACAGGAAACTGGCCAATTGTGATCTTATCGGACCTGCTGATGTAACCCTTTTCAGTTTTCCCGCTCAATCGGAACTTCCCATAAATCTGGAACCTGCCATCCCAGAACCTAGAGTTAACCCCCAACTTCTTCCAGGAGAATTGGAAGAATGGTGGACCAGCGACTGGCATTTCTAGAATTTCATGAATAACCCAGATGTTCCCTTTCCCAGTTTGAACCTAATCCCATTCCACCTATGAACCCAAAGAATGTTGCTAAACTCCGCCGTTACGTTGAAGAATTGGTGGATGCGGGAAATCGGATTCGAAAAGTGGGAGAAAAGATCTCTTGGAAATACGATGAACGGGAGCATCGTTTTTGAAGACCGGATTAACTGAAATTAGATGTCTTGTATAATAATAATATGTGAAAATATATATATATATATATATAATATATATAATAATAATATATAATAATAGCAATAATAATAACATAATGTATAATATTGTATAATAATACTAAAATAAAATATCTGTAAATACCAGGTTTGTATGGATGCATAATATATATAAAAATGTAAATGTCGCAATGTCGACGATTTTGGTTACCTGTGTTGACTTGATTATGGTTGTGATTGCCTTGGTGTGCTTAGTGCTATCTATTTTGTGACAATAATTTATGTATATTGTTAATTATTCAGATGGAAAACACAATAAACCAACCAGCAAATGAAGTTAACCAATCTGACCCGAATAATGAAGAACAATTTCTCAATAGGCAAGATATTGAAAATATAGTTTCTCAGGGAATAGCCAATGCTATCCCAGCAATCGTCGCAGCCGTCAGAAATCCCGTTGAGCCTTCCCAAGCTAACCATAGCGAACGCACCCGCGACAATAATTTCAGTAACAGTGTGAATGGGGGAGGCGATCATAATAATGTGATTCAAGCCCCACTACTTAAGAAAATGAAAGTGGCAACGACTAGTTGCACTCACAAAGAATTTATTGCCTGCAAGCTAGTCGAATTTGCAGGCAATGAAGGGGCGACTGCCGCACTATGTTGATTAGAAAAGATCGAAGTTGTGACTAAAATAAGTAAGTGTGAAGAATAAGTCAGGGTAATGTATGCATCCCACCTTTTCAAAGAAGAGGCATTGGAATGGTGGAACACGGTGCTGCAAGCCAAGGGAAGTGACGTGGCTTATGCCATGAGCTGGGAGGAATTTAAGGAATTGGTAGAAAGAAAATTTTGTCCCTCATACAAGAAGGAACAAATGACAAACAAGTTCCTAAACCACCGGATGGTGGATGTGGATTGTCAGGGGGTATACTTCGAAATTCTTCGAGTATGCTAGAATTGTACCAACTCTGGCCTCGCCAGAACCGGTGCTTATTTCTCGCTACATTTGGGGACTAATTAGTGAAATTCGTGACATAGTCAAAGTTGCGAGATCCCGCACAATTGAAGATGCGGTCTAATTGGCCAATACCTTGACTGACGGACTAGTGCGTACGAGAGAAGAAAACAGGAAAAAGGAGTTAGCCCAAAAGATTACCCAAGGTTTCCGTGGGGGTAATAACTTCAAGAAGAAGGGAACCGGGTAGTGCTCCACGCTCCATTTTGCAGTAACTGTAAAAGAACGCATTTTGGGAAATATAAGGGGTACTGTAATTTCTACAAAATTCCGGGGCACCGAGAAGAGGAATGCAAGAAGAAATCCATGATCTGCTACAATTGTGGAGAAACAGGGCACTTCAAGCCAGATTACCCAAAATTGATTAAGCCAGCAGATAACAAGGCCAAACCTGTCGAAGGAACTAATAAGAAGAATGTAAGGGCCTTCCAGCTGACAACACAAGAGGCAGATCTGATTCCGGACGTGATAGCTGGTACGTTTCTTGTACATGACGTTTACGCAAAAGTATTATTTGACTTTGGTGCAAACCAAATTTTTATAAATACTTCATTCTGCCAAGCTCTTAAGCAACCTTTAACCAAACTTAGGCAAGTTTATACGGTAGAAACGGCAGAAGGAAATTCTGTTAATATAGATAAGGTACTTCAAAAAGGAAAGATAGAACTCTCAGGTCATAAATTTTCTGCGAACCTTCTACCCATGAATTTAGCAGGATTCGATTTCGTGTTAGGAATGGATTGGTTAGTAGCCAACCATGCTTGAATCCTATGTGATCAAAATTCCATAGAAATTCATACGCCAACAGGAGAAATGATTTTGGTTTCAGGAGATAAGCCACGTAAACCAATGAAGTTCATTTCAGTAATGAAGGTTGCTAGTTATGAACGAAAACAAGGAATAGTGTATATGATTTAAGTAATCATTAACACTAAGAGCAAGGAACTTAAAAAAAATCCCAGTAGTATCAGATTACCCTGATGTATTCCCAGAAGAGCTACCTGGATTACCACCCAACAGGGAAGTAGAGTTTAGAATTCACCTAATTCCTGGAACTGCTCCAATAGCTAAGGCACCTTACCGATTGGCACCCACAGAAATGCTAGAACTGAAAAAGCAGTTAGATGAATTGTTAAGCAAAGGATTTATACAACCTAGTTCATCCCCTTGGGGAACACCGATGTTGTTCGTGAAAAAGAAGGATGGTTCAATGCGGATGTGTACCGATTATAGGGAATTGAATAAGGTTACCATTAAGAATTGATACCCATTACCTAGGATTGATGATCTTTTCGATCAACTTCAGGGGGCTAGGTATTTCTCTAAGATAGATTTGCGCTCCGGATACCATCAGTTGAAGGTACAGGAAGAGGACATACCTAAAACTGCTTTCAGGAGAGTTTACAGTCATGCCCTTTGGATTAACAAATGCTCCTGCAGCCTTTATGGATATGATGAATAGAATCTGTAAACCGTATCTGGATAAATTTGTAATTGTCTTCATCGACGATATACTTATTTATTCCAAAAGCCAGGACAAGCACTGAGAGCACATGCATGCACTCTTAACCTTGTTAAGAAAGGAAAAGGTTTATGCCAAATTCTCGAAGTGTGAATTTTGGCTACAGGAGGTGCAATTCTAGGACACATGGTGAATCACAAAGGCATTCGCGTAGACCCCTCCAAGATAGAAGTAAACACAAATTGGAAGGTCCCGCAATCAGCTACTGAAATCCGAAGTTTTCTAGGATTAGCTGGATACTATAGGCGTTTTATAAGAGACTTTTCTAAGATAGTTGTTCCATTAACTAAGCTAACTTGTAAAATGGTTAGGTTTGAATGGGGACCCAAGCAAGAGGAGGCCTTTAGGATTCTAAAGAAAATGTTAACAAATGCCCCAATTCTTGCCTTACTAGAAGGGACAGAAGATTTTGAGGTCTATTGTGATGCTTCTAAGCTAGGATTAGGTTGTGTGCTAATGCAACGTAAAAAGGTAATTGCATATGCATCAAGACAACTGAAAAAGCACGAGGAAAATTATACGACTCATGACCTAGAATTAGGAGCAATAATTTTTGCCCTTAAGATTTGGAGACATTACTTGTACGGAAGTAAATTTACTGTCTATACAGATCATAAGAGTTTAAGATACATATTTGGGCAAAAAGAATTAAACATGAGGCATAGAAGATGGATGGAAATTCTAAGTGATTACGACTGTGATATCCTATATGACGAAAGAAAGGCAAATGTAGTAGCAGATGCCTTAAGTCGTAAATACCATGAAAAGCAAAAGCAAGTCCGTGCTCTTAGAATAGATCTCCAATTAGATTTAATGGAGCAATTGAAAGATGTTCAAGAAACAACAATCCAGGATAATGCTGAAGGAATGAAAGGACAGGAAAAAGAATTAGAGCAAGGGACTGATGGAATTTGGAGATTCCATAAGAAAAGGATTTGGGTACCTAGACAAGGAAACTTACGAGATAAAATATTAGAAGAAGCCCATAAATCTAGATATATGATGCACCCTGGAAATAACAAAATGTATCAAGATTTAAGGAATAACTTCTGGTGGACAGGAATGAAAAAGGATATAGCTAGATACGTTTCTAAGTGTCTAACTTGTTCGCAAGTTAAGGCAGAACACCAGAAACCTTCAGGGTTACTTCAACAGTTAGAAATACCAGTATGGAAATGGGAACTAATAACAATGGATTTTGTTACTAAGCTACCCAAGACCAGAAAAGGCAACGATGCAATCTGGGTGATTGTAGATCGACTAACCAAATCAGCTCATTTCCTACCAATGAAGGAAACCTTTAGCATGGAAAGATTAACTAAGTTATACGTAGATGAGGTAGTGTCACTACATGGAGTTCCACTCTCCATTGTGTCAGATAGGGATAGTCGTTTCACTACGCATTTCTGGACAAGTT
>JARYGA010011496.1:0-28888 GCA_030545235.1 Helianthus tuberosus | reverse complement strand
TCACGTGATGTAGTAGTGTAAGCGTAAGCTTTGTGATGTGCGATATAGCGTGCTAGAATAAGCGATGTAGTGCGAAAATATGCGATGTAGTTTAGTAAGCGATATAGTTTACATTATGATCCGAATCTCTGGTGCTAGGCGTAACGAGAGTAACGAGCGCGATAGTGTGGGCTGTTACAAAAAAGAACAATGCGGTATTTGCCTAGCGTGTCACACTACGTAAACCTTCTCCAAATTGTTTTGAAAAGTTTGAACACTTAGATAATGGATAATCAAATTTAGATAATCAAGTAAACAGTTGTGATGTTGTAGGTTAAATAGATATAGTTTCATCTATTTTTGCGTCTTAGGATGAACATGGAATGTTGAACAGTTGAACGACGGCGTCAACAATGGCAAGTGGTGACATATCCACAAATGGTGGAGGAGGAGAGATTGTAAGAATTTTTATTCCCATGAGCATATAACATCTTAAAGATTATAACATGTAGATCTACATAGCTAACAAGTAACAAGAACAACTATTTAACTCTAAAGCAAGAAACTAAAATACTTTTTTTAATCAGGATAAAAGGAATTACATAACCATAACCATGGCAGGTAAACAGGCAACAAGCTGCGCCGCAACCCCCTTTTGAATACCAAATCAATAAGAATAATTTTTAAACATGAAAACACACAAGAATCACTTCTAAATAAACCCCAGCTAGCCACGGTCACAGTAAGTATTCTTCAAGCACTCCCTTCGTCCCTTATTAGCGTTATACTTTCCTTTACATTCTTGGCCACAAAATGGAGGAGTCTTGAGCACAGGAGGAGTAATATGTTGCGTTTGGTCTAGAATCCTTCCATGTTCTTCGGTGACCATAAGAAACTATTCATCTTCTTCCACAAGTGTTGGGCACTCAGCCATTGTGCGATTGCACACATCTGCATACTTCTTTGATGAAGATAAAGATCCTTCACAACATCATGAAGATGGTTGATAGTAATAAGATGACACAAGTCAAGATGGTGTTTCTTGATACATGATCAGTTGATTCAGTTGCCATATTTTGGAAGAATTTAGTTAATTTTGTTGATGCTTGTGGTGCATTCACATGGATGAATTAAGTGAACACTGAATGTATTTATGTATGTTACCAAGTGGGCAAGTGGAAATCGCATCTACTTTTTGTAGTTATGGTTTTTATTTTTAGATTTAATATATATTATAATAACGTCATATGGCTGGATGGTATAGAGTAACATCCCCCTCCACCTTAGCAAAAATAACAACTAATAAGGTATTTGGGATTACGTTTTGAAAGGATTATTTGATTATTGCGTTTGTAAAACATAAATAATCTAAAAAATGTTTGGATGAAAAAGTATCTGCCTCCAAGACGCAGTTTTGGAGAAGCATGTACCTACATGCTTTTTCAAAACGCAGTTTTGAAAACGCAAAATCTATTTTGAAAACGTATAATCTATTTTGAAAACGCAACGCCAAACACCCCCTAAGAGTGTCCCCTCCCCCATGTCACAACGCCATTTTTGTGTGTGTGTGTGGATGGGGGGAGTGCGGGGCTTTAACCCAATCAAGTAGATAAATATATACAGTTTTAATTTTTATTTTGTTTATTACGTTATTTGGTTCTTTAATCCGATTCGAATAATGCGACTAATGAATAGGCAAAGCATCCACTTTCTGTCCAGTTCTGAAAATATACAAGTAAATTATAATCTAATAAATTTGTATTTAATAAACTAGCAACTGAGCCCACGTTGCAGGGTTTGCTAGGTTTTGACAAGATCGACATGTGTTAATTACCCGGCCAATACGTATTATTAAAAGAAAAATGATAAAATACATTTAAGACTAAAATATTAGTTTCAACTAATTCATAAATTTTAAATATATGTGATTTGTTCTAATCCGAAACTGTTTTGATCTGAAGACGTTATGACTCAAACCAAAATAACCCTTTTAAGTGACATGTTCTGACAAGACATGTTGCCTGACCCGACACGGTCAATACGTATTATTAAATGCCAACAGATTACTAAAAGAAAAATAAATTCGTATTACTAAATACCAAATGTATTATTGAGAGAAAAATAAATAAAAGAGAGTAATTACTGTTTTGGCCCCTGTGGTTTAGCCAGTTTAACTCTTTCAGTCCAAAAAAGAATTTTTTTTAACATATCAGACCCCGAGGTTGCATTTTATAACGGTTTTGGCCCCTAACACTAACTTTTTTACTTTTTTTGTAGTTAAGTTTAAGGGTAATTAGTAATTATATATCTTAGGACCTATTTTTGATAATTAAAAAGTTCATTTAATACTTAAGAGATTATTAATGCAATTACTCAAGTTTTTTTTTATTATTTCGCTATTTTCACGATTATTATTTAACAAAATATGTTTTATATATACAAATAAATATGTATTTTCATTAAGCGTTTGTTTTTTATAAACCGTCTATCATTTTTAAAATTATTAATTTTTAAACCGCTTGTTTATTAAATTTGTTCTTTTTAAAGTTGTTTGTCTTTTAAAGTTTTTTAAACAAATCATTTTATAAAGTTCTTTTTAAAATCATTTTTTAAAATTTTTTAAACAATTTATTTTTTTAAGTCGTTAATTTTTAAAATCGTTTCTTTTTAAACCGTTCCTTTTAGAACCGTTTGAAATCGTTCATTTTTAAAACTTTGTATTCAGTTTACTCATAGTCGTTAGGGAAAAAGAACTTCAGAAAATTACCGATTTCAAAAATCGAAGGAATTTAATAAAGATCGACGTTAAACGAACGAGTGGTTTAAAAAAACAAATATTAAAAAAAGGACGTTTATAAAAAAACAAAACCTTAAAAAATAAGTTAATAAGTGTAAGGTACTAAAAACGCACGAATTTAATAAACGAAAGGTAAAAAAATTAACAAATTCTGAATAAACAAACAGTTAAAAGAAATTGAAGATTTGGAAAAGAACAAAACTATTTAAAAAAAGTTTGAAAAATGAACGATCTTTTGCAAACTTTTTATTAGAATGTTTCCTTTTTTTCAAATCTTACATTTCTTTTGTTTTTTTTATACATGTCGTTTTGTGATATTTAAAAAATGAACGACTTTACAAAGTAAGTTGTTTAAAAATATTTAAAAATAAATGATTTTAAAAATAATGCTATAAAATGAAGTGTTTAGAAAACTTTAAAAGACAAGCGACTTTAAAAAGAACGATTTAAAAAAATGGTTTAAAAAGTAATAATTTTAAAAATGATAGATGGTTTAAACAAAATGTAAAAAAAACAAATTATTTTTTAAAACGACTTTTATAAAAACAAACGGTTAATGAAAATACATATTTATTTGTATGTTTAAAATGTATTTTGTTAAATAATAATCGTTAAATAACGAAACAATTAAAAAACTTGAGTAATTGCATTAATAATCTCTTAAATATTAAAAACTACTTTGTAATTATCAAAAACAGCCCCTAAGGTATATAATGATCTAATTGCCCGTTAACTGCAAAAAAAAAGTAACAAAGTTAGTGTCAGGGGACAAAACCGTTATAAATGTAACCTCAGAGGCTGATATGTTAAAAGATTTTTTTGGGCTGAAATGGTTAAACTGACTAAACCACGGGGGCCAAAACAGTAATTTACTCAATAAAAGATTTTTCAATTATACATGTGAAAATAAAGTGATGATAAAAAGTAGCTAGGTTTTTTTTATTTGATATTTTATTATTTAGTTTAAATTTACAGTTACTTGAGATTAATTGTTCAAACAGAGATCATCAAACAACTACTTTGAGTGAGCTTTTTTTTTATTTTTATAATTTAACTAGATGTAACACCCGCCGCGTTGCGGCCGGATTGACATTCACATATCATAGAAGCTAAAAGATTATCCGGTATTCGTTCGATTCGTTACGGCATCAACCCTCGCCAAAGTAACCAAAAGAGAAAACATCGAGTCAAAGAGTTGTATCAATATGAATAGATACAAATTGCATTTACAAAAGAAGGTAATATAATGATATGTTAGCATAAACAGACCAACTTGTTTGGCTCAAATTTGCCGACTAATATAGCATGGTTCAGATCTGTCTATTAGACCACCATGGCTGCATCAGAGGTTGCAAATAGAGAAACTCGCACTTTCCGTCCTCCGATCATGCCACGCCAAGAGCCGATCGCAACTTAACTCATCATAGCCTCTTGTACCTGGATGCATATCAGCTCCGAACACCTACACATAGACATAAGTGAAATAGAGCAAAAGGAATGTCACACCCCCAAAATCCACAAGCGGAGTATCACCGCAGGAGGTGTGACATGACCAGGATCAGGCCACCAATCATATTGAACAACGTATTAAAGTAAATATAAAATCAACCACAATATAATTGGTGTCCAAAATAAATTAACTAAGTTCAAGTTATCAGCGGAAGCATAAAGTTAAAAACCAAAACATAAGTTATAAGTTCATAAAGTTTAACATGGAACTCAACAGTCCATGTCCCACAACGACCTCTCCATCTCGTGTAAATTACAACGGTTGCACTTAGGTTGATTTCCTTTGTACCCTCCTAGTTGACCAGGGCTCTTGTAGTCGTTAGTCCTTCGCTGCTGAGACTGAGACTGAACAGAAGCTGAACCCTTGCTTGAATTTCCATCCCACTTGCGCTTGTTGTCGCTAGGAGCATCAGTAGTAGTGGTAGCACTAATACGCTTTGGCAGCCTATTCTGCTCGACTGCCTGGTCAGTGAGACGGTGGGATAGTCGAATGACCAGTTGAATCGTGAGAAGGTTAGCCGAAGTCACCATACTCTGAATCTCTGGCACTAATCCCTTGATGTATAACTCGATACGCTTGCAGGGAGGATCCACCATAGTAGGACACAGAGCAGCTAGTTCATTTGATCTCATCGTATACGCCTTGATTTCTGACCCCGTCATCTTTAGGTTGTAGAACTCCACTTCTAACTTGTGAATGTCATCACGATGACAATACTCTTCCTTGATCAGATCCTTAAAGTCGTTCCTGAGCGTTCCACCAAGTGAACGCAACACCTTTAAGAGTTCCCGTAGCAAACTTCACCCTACTAGCAACAGGGCATTCACACATCTCGAAAACATATTCGAGCTTCTCGAACCAATGGAGGAGACCTACCACTCCTTCTGTACCACTGAACGTACTAGGTCGACAGTCCATAAAGGTCTTGAACGTACACACGGGAGGCTGAGCATGCTGACCTGTTGCGCGAGAAAAAAAAAGACAAGGTTAAGCACGAGAGTTGGTTCGCGAGAGTAGGATCTAAACATCCTAGGATAGGTCGAAATGGAATGTTATACCTCCTGCTGGAGCTGCTGCGAGCGCCTCAGCAACTCGTTCGTTGATTAGAGCCGCCAGCTGGGCTTGAGTCAAGTTCAGGCATCCACTCATGATCTTCACATCGAAGGAAACACAAATGAGAATGGTGTCGCGAAAGTGCGTAAGTATGGGATGACAGAAGAGAGCAAGCACACAAGGTTTCAAGCAGCATTTGTTACACTTAACTAAACATACCATGATCAATGCACTACTTAAACTAACAGGCAGGCAATACGAACACAAACCATATTACCTATAGTGTTGAGTCTTGCACATGGAGCGAAGTGTCGTTGTCACACCCCGATATTTCCACATATTACCGGTGGGCCCGGTGGGGAGTATCGTGACGTAGTTGATATCATCATGATCAATATTCACAGTTCAATGCACAGCGGAAGTCTAAAAGTATTTATATTACAAACCGATTCGAAAGTAACATAAATATTACACAATGATTGTAAAGTGGATCCACAAGCAGATCTAAAACATAAAGAAATATTGTTCAACAGATTTAAAGTGATAAAATCTTGCAAGACTCTTTATTTAATCACGCAGGAGTTCCAACCCATTTCGCTTAGTACCTGCACTTAACCTTTTGAAAATACGTCAGTTTACACTGGTAAATACAATTAACTGGCTCTTTTGAAAAGTGTTTATAAAATTGCTTTAAATGCACAAGGCATAAATAATCTTTATTAACTTGAGATAATTATTTAAAAATAATCTTGTAAAAGAATTATATGTTTGTTATACATCCAGTAGCCCGGGTTAGAAGTACCGGGTTAAAGATTAATAAACCACCACATAATAGTCCCGCATGTAACACCTCAAAAATTCGTGTTCAATGAAATAACGACACGTGTCAATTAAGACAAAAGTGATATAAACCCGGATATAATTAAAGATGTACGACAGGAATTAAAAGTGTTGTCATGTTAATTTTACACATCTGAACGACCTTATTATGAATCCCAAGAATAATAAACATCTGGTATATATTCAAATTCGGGGAATCATAGCAACAAACAGATTCATAATTGAAATGGTGGACTCCTACGAAGAAAATGCACGGTAAACCTTCTTTAACGGCACTTTCAAAAAGGATTCAAAGGAACATGGCAAATGGTAGGGTATGTAACTATTAAAGGCACATTTTAGAGGCCCCAAACTGATAAAATAAAGTCCCAAATTCGGAAAAGATGGTTGCCCTTTCGAATGCATGAAAGATCAAAACTTTTTGTTTCTGCCCGAGGCTTGCGCACCGCAAGCATGCACCCTTACGGTGCGCAAGCAGTTGCCCAGCATCAGATTTTTGTTGTTTGCTGTTTAAACGCATGGGAGTGATCTTTAAACGATTTTCCTCATCCTTCTTGGCCCCTAAACAACCCCTAAACATCTAGGACACTTGTGGGAAGGTTATGGTCAGTAATAGACTTGTGTGTCAACATATTGTGGTGATTAAACCACTATAAAAGGGCCATGAGTTGCAACCATGTTCTTCACACCTTCATCTGCACATTGGAGCATTCCTGGAGCTAAGGACCTCTCTCTAAGCTTCACATTTCGTGCATAGGACTTCAGTAAGTTTGCTAATCCTTCCTTAATTAAGTTTAGCTTAGTTATTTAGCTAAAAGTCAAACCGTCATAATTACGGTTTGACTTCGAGATTAATTAATAATGGCTCAGTCAAATCTCGAATTAAAAGTACCTTTAAGTAGGTAATTATATGGGTAATAAACCCTTAAAAGGGTTCCCCCTGATTCCCACTCTAACTAGGTCAAATGTCGGGCCAAACTTGTTAATAAAAACTCAACAGGATACTTAAATTCTAATTTATGCATGATTAGCAATGTAGAACACATATAACTTGTTTGATCATTAATATAACTTGGTAATTAGTGTAAGAACATGTCTAAACATATTCAACCCGACAATTTCCTGTTTAGACCCGGTTCGGAACTGAATATCGCATAGTTTGACTTATACTTTGACTTTCAGTTCTGACCCGTTATGGTATGTTTTAGAAATGCCTTAGAGCTTTATTTGGACCATGTTACATGCTAGTATAACCCTCTTTGATTATACACCTCGGATCATTAGTTATCCAATTAATATGCATAATTCCGTTAGTTGCTCATATGTTGACCATTATGCCCTTTCCACCTTAAAACGTGATTTTTGGAAATGTAAAAGAGAAGAAACTTTACTTACTGATATTTAAACTTGCATACAAAATTTGACATCAGTTTGAGGTATAGATTAAGAGTTATGCTCATTAGCGTAATTAGAAGCTTCTTTAGCGATTAAACGGCGTAATTAGCGTATAGCCTAATTACACCTACTTTTTGATATCAAACTTATTACCCACTGATGTAATATATTATTTTGGGATTTTTGAAGATTTTTAATTAATTTTAGGCTGAGCATAACTTATAGTCGTAGGCTTAATCCGGTAATTGTCGGTTTTGCCCTTACGGGCCATAAAATGAGTTTTACATATCCAATCGACTTCAAACCTTTTGCTACTGATCTTAAATGATAAATAAATTATTTTAAGCCTTATGGAATAATATAAATATCAGCTTTATGTATGGAACCCGGAAATGGCTTCTAATCGCCTTTTTAGCGTTTTTAACGCATAGTATGTGCTATAACTATATTAAACATACAAGGGTTGATACCTACTGATATTTGAGGAAAATCATAATATTTTAACAGTAAACAAAATTTGTTTGACTCAGACTTCAGTTTTGAGCTTTTCGGCTTATGTGAAATTACCAAAATACCCCTACGGGGCATAGTTTGGTTATAATTGATAAATTTCACATATATACTTTACCCTACTGTTATAACTTGGTAAAATAAGTATTTTTGCTGATTACATCAGACCTGTAACTCAGGTAAATACTTAAACTATTTTATAACCTTTTAAATGACCAAACTACCCCTACGGGGCGTAGTTTGTGTTTAAATTCGTTTCGGGCATAATAAAAGATATCTTACTGATGTCACAACATATATGAAGCATATTAACTTAGGAAACCTGTAAATGGCTCATAAGTATACCCGTTACGCTTATTACGCGTTCGGTTCGGTTTATGTAACTAGTTTACATAAACTAGCCTAAACGGGTCAAACCTTAACGGTTTTATCTCAAAATCCAGAATGTGTATGAAATACCCATATTAAGCAAGTGTCTGAACTTGTCGGGTCTAAATCACATTCTATCCGGTCTTCGCTTAAATCATGCGTACGAACCGTACCTTTAAAACTAACCGGTCTAAGCTTAAGCTTAATTAAAGACCCGTTAGAATTCTAATAGGTTATTATAAACCTTTGTTCCAGAATAGGAGACCAGTAAAAGCTACGTGCATTTTGCTTATTGTGATTATTACATTGCTCAGGTAAATACTTTTAACTTATTTTCCCTATACGGGATTGGGTTACGGTATATAAAATACCGCTTGATCGGGCATCAAATCTTCCATCGTTTGGTGGCTAATTGATAATTTGATCGGCCCGTTTAAACAGTCTTGTTTACTTAAAAGCCTTTGGGGGGTTAATGACCATGTCCCGGATATCCTTGGCATCATTTTACGAAATGGCCACGACTTAAGCGCGGGGTGTAGGCGTACACCCGTCAGTGCATAAAAGAATAATGTGGTGTGTCTATTGATCTTTAACCCGGACAAGATCCGGGCTACTGAACGCATAAGGAACATGTAATTCGTTCACAAGATTATATATTTAAATAATTATCCCAAGTTATAAAAATGCTTATGCCATGTGCATCCAAACCAATTTTCAATCATTTTCCAAAATGAGTCAGTTGAATGTATTTACCAGTGTAAACTGACGTATTTTCCCAAAAAGATTAAATGCAGGTACTAAGCGTAATTGGCTGGGATTTCTCCTTAGCATCGATAGAAGTCTCGCAAGCTTAAGATGCCTAAAGTCTGTTGAACTATTTATTTACTTTCGATCCGTCTGTGGATAAACAATCGACTGTTGTGATACACGATATTACAATATTATTAAAGTTGATTTATATTTTTCATTTGCTTCCGCTGTGCATATTTATATTGTGTTGTTTGACTATTATGTTGCCAACCCCGTCATGATACTCCCCCACCGGGCAAACCGGTGACACGTGGAATCCGGGGTGTGACAGGTTGGTATCAGAGCCAACATTGAATGAATTAAACACTAGCCTGTTGTGTTTAATCTCAATGACACAATTGCACATTTCTAAACTTTCGAGTCTAGACATATAACACAGGACAAATTCCACTTTGTTTGTGTTGTCCTTTATTTTGCATATATTTTTGTTTTGTTATCTTATGTTGTATTGACAGGATTTAAAAATGCCGCCAAGATTCTTTAGAAGTAGAGGACGAGGCAAGGGGCCAGTCACCGCCCCCAATGATAATGAAGCTGGACCTTCGCATATGCGAGCTCCATCTACCACGGAGAGTGACGATCCTCGGCAAAATCGGAGGAACCTCTTTGAGCCGGCTAGACGGTAGGTATCGCACAGTTCGACACCTCCTGCTCAAAACCCTTATTGGCCACAGCCGGAGTATGAGCCCAACAACCCTCAACCGTCCTACATACCGTTACAGCGATCCTTATCGCATCATTCTTTTGGAGACCCTACACCTGTCTTCAGGGGCCGGTTTAACCCGGCCAATTACATACCAGAACCAGCGGGTTTTAACCCATTGGGGCCGGAGGATCATTTCTCGGGAGATCACGCGGACGATATGGACGAGGATACGGACCCCGTCGAGCCTGCCAGTGGTACACCAAACCACCCGATAGAGATCTCTGAATGATCTTCTTTCCACAGATCACCCCATGGTGGTCCAGACAGCTTTCAAGCTATGTGTACCAGGCACGAATGGTACTATACACCTCCTTGCCATTCACCTCCTCAGCAGCAGCAGCAACAGGATCCCTCTGAGGATTCAAGATTTGTGGCAGTCACGCCACCACCTCCACCGCCACCAGTTCAACCGGCACCTCCGCAACCGCCAAGGCGTAGGAGAACCGGAGCGCGTATGTCTGCGTGAGCGGGAGACTTCCATTTTAGTTCTCCACGACAATCAAGTGGCACCCATTACCCGCCACTTCCGGAGGACCCACAAATGGGTGGACCTTCGCACCCAGTTGCACCGCAAACACCGCCTATGGGTTTTGATAACCCAATTCCGGCATACACGGGTTCCTGGCGTATAACCCGTTTGAACAGCCAGTGCATACCAACTACAACTACGCAGAAGCCGACCCATACATGGTAGCGGCTAACTACAACTCCCAAGGACCCTATGGAGATCCATGGGGAGTAGGGTACCCAACACATGGGTACCAAATACCTCCAAGACCTATTATCAAGCAACAATCGCAACCACCAAGGTTCTCCCCACCAGAGCGTGAAGAAATTCTGCAAAGGTTGGACCATGTAGAGCGAGAATTTCACAGGGAACGAAGGGAGCGACAAACTTTCTTCCAAGGATTAACGAGCCTAATTAAAGGGAAGAGTAAGAAGGACCACTGAATCCTTCCATTTATTGTTGAGCCCCTGCGTGGGCCAGTCTTGCTGTTTTGACCCCTGCGTGGGTCTATTTTTTTCTGTAAACCCCTACGAGGGTATGTTATTTGTGTAAGTCCCTGCGTAGACTATTATGTTATTAAGCTCCTGCGTGGGTATGTGTGTTATTAAGCCCCTGCGTGGGTAAGTACTTGTTTAAACCCCTGCGTGGGTAAGTTTGCTTATTGAAAAGTCCCGTTTAGGGCGACATGTAATCTCTTGATAATTAATGGAATGTTATGTTTATAAATTTCATCTTGCTATTATATGCATAAATGTTATATATGAAATAAATAAATTAAAATTCATTCCTTTTAAAAATAATCTGCCTACTTTAAATATTAATTAAGGATCTTAAAGGTGAAACCTAGCCTTCGGGTCAATTAAAAGACTGGGCCAAGATGGTAAGACCTGTTAAAAAGATTCAAATCCCAGTTAACATCTGAAAACATGTTAACACTCCTGGCAGACGTGATTCGTTAAAATCACACACGTCATTTTTATATAAGGATCTTTCTAAAGATTCCAAACCCAACTTAATGATCTCTGAATCATGGGTTTAAATCATCAATTAAGATGATCATATTTTTACCATACGTGGTAATATAGTGCCTACGGGCCCTGCTCATTTCTATATGAGCCAAAAGACAGTGGTAGCTATGACTCCCTGTCAGAAAAAGGTAATGAACTAAGTTCAAACCTTAAAAGCCTTGATTCTCTGAAATCATAGCTTATAATTTAAAATGTCCTTGTGACTAGGCCTTATGTGCTAATATATTTAATTTATTGTTTATAATTAGGATAAATTATAATTGAAATCCTAATTAAATACGATTAATAAATTAACCAAATATGATCTCTGTTTACCATGGTTAATGAATTCCCCTAAGGGGCAATTCCATAATAAACTCCCAAATAAACTATTGTCCTTGTTTTCTGTAACAGTTCAATTAAAATGGCTAACTCAGATGAAATTAATAGCCATCCAGTGGAGAATTTTGATAACGCCCGAGTTAATTTAACGGGTGCTGAATTGAAAGCGTTGGTAGACGACGCAGTTACAAAAGCTTTGGAGCGGCAGTACGAAGAGTATAGTGGGACTCGAAGTAGGACCATATCTAAACCGCATTCGAAGCCACCTTCCAAGAAGGAAGAACTCAAGAAAGATGATAATAGACTTTCCTCAAACCACCACAGTGCTCCATTTCAACAGGTTGTACTTAATCAAGAACCCCGTACTAAGGGTTGCTCCTATAAATACTTTGTGTCTTGCAAACCCAGGGATTTTACTGGGGAAAAGGGAGCCATTGACTGCATGATGTAGTTAGACGAGATGGACACGGTTGTGGATATCAGCGGATGCGCTGAGAGGGATGTAGTCAAATTTGTGGCGCAATCTTTTAAGGGTGAAGCTTTAGCCTGGTGGAGATCTCTGATTCAAGCCACCGGGAAAATCCCATTGTACAACATGTCTTGGGAACAATTTGTTGCCCTCATCAGGGAAAATTACTGCCCTCAGCATGAGGTGGAGAAAATAGAGTCTGATTTTCTATCATTGGTGATGACAAACCTTGACTGTCAAGCTTACCTAACGAGCTTCAACACCATGTCCCGGTTGGTTCCTTATCTGGTGACCCCGGAACCAAAAAGAATAGCTCGTTTTATCGGTGGTTTAGCCCCCGAGATAAAGGCAAGCGTGAAGGCCTCTCGGCCAGCTACCTTTAGATCTGTAGCTGACATATCTTTGTCCCTCACTTTGGATGCGGTCAGACAAAGATCGCTGAGGAACAAAGATGCTGAGAAGAGAAAACGTGAAGATGATAACTCACGGAGGTCGAACAAGAAGCACCGTGGAAACAGTGACAACAAGAAGGGGTCTGAGTCAAGGAAAGATGGGCATCAGTCTGGTGAGAAGCCCAAATGCAAAATTTGCAAGAAACAGCACTATGGAAAGTGCAGACTTGAGTCGAACTCGCAGACTCAGTCAAAAACCTTTGCATGTGGAATATGCAAGTCCACGGATCACAAGACCTTGGATTGCAAGAAGCTGAAAGACGCAACGTGCTACCGTTGCAATGAAAAGGGGCACATTAAAACCAACTGCCCTAAATACGCAAAAAAGCCTGAAGAGGCCAAGAAGACAAATGCTAGAGTCTTCAGAATGGACGCAAAGGAAGCGGTTCTAGACGACAATGTGATCACAGGTACTTTCCTTGTAAATGATGTCTATGCAAGAGTACTTTTTGATTTAGGCGCAGATAAGTCTTTTGTAGATAACAAGTTTTGTAAATTGCTGAATTTACCTGTCAAAACCTTGAGTATAAATTATGAGGTAGAGTTAGCAGATGGCACCATAGAAACCGTCTCAACTGTGTTAGATGGATGTGTTATATCCATTAAGAACCACTCTTTTCCTCTGTCTCTACTTCCCTTTAAGTTGGCCGGTTTTGACATAGTTTTGGGTATGGACTGGTTATCTCATAACCAGGCCCAAATTGTCTGCAACAAGAAGTAGGTAATGATAAAGACTCCGTCTGGTGAATCACTTACCATTCGGGGAGATACCCAGTATGGACTGCCTGAGCAAGTGACTATGCTCAAGGCTTCAAAGTGTTTAAAGAAGGGTTGTGTCATCTACATGGCGCAAGTGATTATTGACGAACCTAGACCGAAGATAGAAGATATTCCCGTCATTTCTGAATACCCAGAAGTTTTTCCTGAAGAACTACCTGGTTTACCACCAGATAGGCAAGTGGAATTCAGAATTGACATCATCCCCGAAGCAGCACCAGTTGCTAGAGCACCTTATAGGTTGGCGCCCACAGAGATGAAAGAATTGAGGACACAGCTAGACGAATTACTAGCCAAGGGTTTCATTAAACCTAGTTCGTCTCCTTGGGGAGCGCCAGTCCTGTTTGTCAAGAAGAAGGATGGATCGATGCGTCTGTGCATCGACTATCGTGAGCTTAATAAGGTCACAATAAAGAATAGATATCCTTTGCCCAGGATCGACGATTTGTTCGATCAGTTACAAGGGGCAAGTTATTTCTCGAAGATTGACTTAAGGTCAGGCTACCATCAACTGAAGGTTAAAGATGAAGACGTGCATAAAACGGCATTTAGGACTCGTTATGGTCATTACGAGTTCCTAGTGATACCTTTTGGGCTCACTAATGCACCGGCCGCATTCATGGATCTCATGAATCGCGTTTGCAAGCCGTACTTAGATAAATTCGTCATCGTCTTCATTGACGACATTCTTATTTATTCGAAGAACCAAGCTGATCACGAGAAACACCTTCGCTGTATTCTCAAACTTTTGCATCACGAGAAACTCTATGCCAAATTATCTAAGTGTGAATTTTGGCTACGAGAAGTCCAATTTCTTGGACATGTGGTCAGTGAGCGTGGTATCCAAGTGGATCCCGCTAAAGTTGAAGTTGTTATGAACTGGCAAGAGCTGAAGACGCCTACAGAGATTCGTAGCTTCCTGGGATTGGCAGGATATTACAGGCGTTTCATTGAAAAATTTTCAAGGATTGCTGCACCCCTAACTTCCTTGACTAAGAAGAAAGTAAAGTTCGTTTGGGGCCCTAAGCAGCAAGTGTCCTTTGATATCTTGAAGCAGAAGTTGAGCAATGCTCCTGTACTGACACTGCCTGAAGGCACCGAAGAGTTCGTAGTTTACTGCGATGCATCGCACACGGGCATGGGGTGTGTGCTTATGCAGAAAGGCAAGGTTATTGCCTATGCTTCGAGACAGTTAAAGGTGCATGAAAAGAATTACACCACCCATGACTTGGAGTTGGGTGCCGTTGTATTTGCACTAAAGCTCCGGAGGCATTATTTATATGGAATCAAATGTGTGATCTATTCTGATCACAAGAGCCTCCAGCATTTGTTTAATCAGAAGGATTTAAACATGAGGCAGCGCCGTTGGATTGAGACTTTAAATGATTATGATTGTGAAATCAGATATCATCCCGGCAAGGCGAATGTAGTCGCTGATGCCTTGAGTCGAAAGGAAAGGGTGAAACCCATCCGAATCAATGCCAAGCGCATGGAGATAAAGAACAGTTTGACTGAAAGGTTGTTAGCTGCACAGAAGGAAGCTATGTTGGAAGCTACCTACCCTAATGAGAAACTAGGAGTAACTGAGGAGCAGTTATCTCTTAGCAAGGACGGAATCCTAAGATTGAATGGACGAATATGGGTTCCAATTTATGGAGGACTTCGGGATGTCATCCTCCAGGAAGCCCATAGTTCCAAATACTCTGTTCATCCTGGAGCTGATAAGATGTACCAGGATCTAAGGGCAAACTATTGGTGGATAGGCTTGAAGAAGTCTGTAGCCACCTATGTAGCTAAATGCTTGACATGTGCGCAAGTCAAAGCCGAGCATCAAAAGCCGTCAGGTTTGCTACAACAGCCTGATCTTCCCACTTGGAAGTGGGAAATGGTAACTATGGATTTTATCACCAAGTTACCTAAGACAAGGAAGGGAAATGATACAATATGGGTGATCGTTGACAGACTAACTAAGTCAGCACATTTCCTACCCATTAAGGAGACTTATAGCTCCGACATGTTAGCCCAATTATACGTTGATAAGATTGTAGCTTTACATGGCATACCTGTGTTTATTATCTCCGACAGGGATACTAGATACACGTCACATTTTTGGAAGAGTTTCCAACAATCTTTGGGCACACGTTTGAATTTTAGTACGGCTTACCATCCGCAGACGGACGGCCAGAGTGAGCGCACTATTCAAACGGTGGAAGACATGCTACGCGCATGTGCGATCGATTTAGGTGGTAGTTGGGATAAGAACCTACCATTAATCGAATTCTCCTACAACAATAGCTACCATACCAGCATTAAGGTTGCGCCTTTTGAGGCATTATACGGTAGAAAGTGTAGAACGCCCGTTTGTTGGGCGGAAGTTGGAGATGTCCAATTATCAGGACCAGAGATAGTCTTTGAAACGACGGACAAGATTGTCCAGATTCGTGACCGTCTCAAAGCTGCCAGAGATAGGCAGAAGAGCTACGCAGATCCAAAGCGTAAATCTTTTCACTTCGAAGTAGGTGACAAGGTGTTGCTTAAAGTATCACCCTGGAAGGGAGTGATGCGATTTGGTAAGAAAGGCAAGCTAAGCCCGAGATACATAGGACCTTTCGAGGTTATCGAACGTGTCGGGTCAGTTGCCTATAAGTTAAACTTACCGGAAGAGCTCAGTAGAATTCACAACGTGTTCCACATCTGCAATCTGAAAAAGTGTTTCCCTGACGAATCACTGGTAATACCGCATACAGATGTGCATATAGAAGAGAGCTTAAAGTTTGTCGAAAAACCTGTGTCGATCGAGGATCGACAGGTTAAAAAGCTTCGAAGGAAGCATGTACCTACTGTAAAGGTAAAATGGGATGCCCGTAAAGGACCCGAATACACGTGGGAGGTTGAATCCACGATGAAAGAAAAGTACCCTTATTTATTTCAGTAAATCTCGAGGTCGAGATTTCTTTTAAGGGGGTGAGGATGTAACGACACGTGTCAATTAAGACAAAAGTGATATAAACCCGGATATAATTAAAGATGTACGACGAGAATTAAAAGTGTTGTCATGTTAATTTTACACATCTGAACGACCTTATTATGAATCCCAAGACTAATAAACATCGGGTATATATTCAAATTCGGGGAATCATAGCAACAAACAGATTCATAATTGTAATGGTGGACTCCTACGAAGAAAATGCACGGTAAACCTTCTTTAACGGCACTTTCAAAAAGGATTCAAAGGAACATGGCAAATGGTAGGGTATGTAACTATTAAAGGCACATTTTAGAGGCCCCAAACTGACAAAATAAAGTCCCAAATTCGGAAAAGATGGTTGCCCTTTCGAATGCATGAAAGATCAAAACTTTTTGTTTCTGCCCGAGGCTTGCGCACCGCAAGCATGCACCCTTACGGTGCGCAAGCAGTTGCCCAGCATCAGATTTTTGTTGTTTGCTGTTTAAACGCATGGGACTGATCTTTAAACGATTTTCCTCATCCTTCTTGGCCCCTAAACAACCCCTAAACATCTAGGACACTTGTGGGAAGGTTATGGTCAGTAATAGACTTGTGTGTCAACATATTGTGGTGATTAAACCACTATAAAAGGGCCATGAGTTGCAACCATGTTCTTCACACCTTCATCTGCACATTGGAGCATTCCTGGAGCTAAGGACCTCTCTCTAAGCTTCACATTTCATGCATAGGACTTCAGTAAGTTTGCTAATCCTTCCTTAATTAAGTTTAGCTTAGTTATTTAGCTAAAAGTCAAACCGTCGTAATTACGGTTTGACTTCGAGATTAATTAATAATGGCTCAGTCAAATCTCGAATTAAAAGTACCTTTAAGTAGGTAATTATATGGGTAATAAACCCTTAAAAGGGTTCCCCCCTGATTCCCACTCTAACTAGGTCAAATGTCGGGTCAAACTTGTTAATAAAAACTCAACAGGATACTTAAATTCTAATTTATGCATGATTAGCAATGTAGAACACATATAACCTGTTTGATCATTAATATAACTTGGTAATTAGTGTAAGAACATGTCTAAACATATTCAACCCGACAATTTCCTGTTTAGACCCGGTTCGAAATCGAAAGTCGCATAGTTTGACTTATACTTTGACTTTCAGTTCTGACCCGTTATGGTATGTTTTAGAAATGACTTAGAGCTTTATTTGGACCAGGTTACATGCTAGTATAACCCTCTGTGATTATACACCTCGGATCATTAGTTATCCAATTAATATGCATAATTCCGTTAATTGCTCATATGTTGACCATTATGCCATTTCCACCTTAAAACGTGATTTTTGGAAATGTAAAAGAGTAGAAACTTTACTTACTGATATTTAAACTTGCATACAAAATTTGACATCAGTTTGAGGTATAGATTAAGAGTTATGCTCATTAGCGTAATTAGAAGCTTCTTTAGCGATTAAACGGCGTAATTAGCGTATAGCCTAATTACACCTACTTTTTGATATCAAACTTATTACCCACTGATGTAATATATTATTTTGGGATTTTTGAAGATTTTTAATTAATTTTAGGATGAGCATAATTTATAGTCGTAGGCTTAATCCGGTAATTGTCGGTTTTGTTTTGCCCTTACGGGCCATAAAATGAGTTTTACATATCCAATCGACTTCAAACCTTTTGCTACTGATCTAAAATGATAAATAAATTATTTTAAGCCTTCTGGAATAATAAAAATATCAGCTTTATATATCGAACCTGGAAATGGCTTCTAATCGCCTTTTTAGCGTTTTTAACGCATAGTATGTGCTATAACTATATTAAACATACATGAGTTGATACCTACTGATATTTGAGGCAAATCATAATATTTTAACAGTAAACAAAAGTTGTTTAACTCAGACTTCAGTTTTGAGCTTTTCGGCTTATGTGAAATTACCAAAATACCCCTACGGGGCATAGTTTGGTTATAATTGATAAATTTCACATATATACTTTACCCTACTGTTATAACTTGGTAAAATAATTATTTTTGATGATTACATCAGACCTGTAACTCAGGTAAATACTTAAACTCTTTTATAACCTTTTAAATGACCAAACTACCCCTACGGGGCGTAGTTTGTGTTTAAATTCATTTCGGGCATAATAAAAGACATCTTACTGATGTTACAACATATATGAAGCATATTAACTTAGGAAACCTGTAAATGGCTCATAAGTATACCCGTTACGCTTATTACGCGTTCGGTTTATGTAACTAGTTTACATAAACTAGCCTAAACGGGTCAAACCTTAACGGTTTTATCTCAAAATCCAGAATGTGTATGAAATACCCATATTAAGCAAGTCTCTGAACTTGTCGGGTCTAAATCACATTCTATCCGGTCTTCGCTTAAATCGTGCGTACGAACCGTACCTTTAAAACTAACCGGTCCAAGCTTAAGCTTAATTAAAGACCCGTTAGAATTCTAATAGGTTATTATAAACCTTTGTTCCATAATAGGAGACCAGTAAAAGCTACGTGCATTTTGCTTATTGTGATTATTACATTGCTCAGGTAAATACTTTTAACTTATTTTCCCTATACGGGATTGGGTTACGGTATATAAAATACCGCTTGATCGGGCATCAAATCTTCCATCGTTTGGTGGCTAATTGATAATTTGATCGGCCCGTTTAAACAGTCTTGTTTACTTAAAAGCCTTTGGGGGGTTAATGACCATGTCCCGGATATCCTTGGCATCATTTTACGAAATGGCCACGACTTAAGCGCGGGGTGTAGGCGTACACCCGTCAGTGCATAAAAGAATAATGTGGTGTGTCTATTGATCTTTAACCCGGACAAGATCCGGGCTACTGAACACATAAGGAACATGTAATTCGTTCACAAGATTATATATTTAAATAATTCTCCCAAGTTATAAAAATGATTATACCATGTGCATCCAAACCAATTTTCAATCATTTTCCAAAATGAGTCAGTTGAATGTATTTATCAGTGTAAACTGACGTATTTTCCCAAAAAGATTAAATGCAGGTACTAAGCGTAATTGGCTGGGATTTCTCCTTAGCATCGATAGAAGTCTCGCAAGCTTAAGATGCCTAAAGTCTGTTGAACTATTTATTTACTTTCGATCCGTCTGTGGATAAACAATCGACTGTTGTGATACACGATATTACAATATTATTAAAGTTGATTTATATTTTTCATTTGCTTCCGCTGTGCATATTTATATTGTGTTGTTTGACTATTATGTTGCCAACCACGTCACGATACTCCCCCACCAGGCCCACCAGTGACACGTGGAATCCGGGGTGTGACACCGCAGCGAGTTATTCTCAACAAGCGGTTATATCGTCTTCACATACGCACCGGCAGGTGTATGCCTATACCCCGTGCTTAAGTCGTGGCCATTTCAATGAATGAGCCGAGAATATCCAGGACACGGTCATTAATCCCCCAAAGGCTTAAAACAAACAAAACAGATTAAACAGGTTATCTCAATGTTTTAACCATTATTCGATTAAAGATTCAATACCCGACCAAGCGGTATTATTAAATACCGTACCCCAAGCCCGTATAAGGGAAAATAAGTTAAAAGTATTTACCTGAGCAAAAATATAATTTTTATCCCAGCCGTATATCAATCAGCAAGTATACATAGCTTTTACCGGGCACCTAATCTGGAACGAAGGTTTTAATAACCTATTAGATTACTAACGGGTCTTATTTATGCTATAACTTAGACCGGTTAGTTTTAAAGAAAGGTATACGGTTCAAAACGCGAGATTAAGCGAAGACCGGATTAGAATGTGACTTAGACCCGACAAGTATGAAGACTTGTGTAATATGGGTAAACTAGACACATTCTGGATTTTGAGGTAAAAATGATGAGGTTTGACCCGTTTCGGTTAATTTATGCAAACTAGTCACATAAATCGCACCGAACGCGAAAAATGCATAACGGGTAACCAAAAGAGTCATGTACAGGTTTAACAAGTTAATATGCCTTAAATATGTTGTGATATCAGTAGGATACCTTCCATTATGCCCAAAACGAATTTAAAATCAATTTAAGCCCCGAAAGGGTATTTTGGTCATTTTAAAGTTTATAAAAGAGGTTAAATAGTAATCTGAGTTTATGGTCTGAAATAATCAGTAAAAATATTTATTTTAGTGGGTTATATCAGTAAGATACCATACATATATGAAATCTATCTTTTATGGCCAAACTATGCACCGTAGGGGCATTTTGGTCATTTCACATATGCTTTTAGGGTTAAATTTGGAAATCTGAGTTCAAAACTTTTACTTACTGTTAAAGTATAAAAATTTATTCATAAAATCAGTAGGTAACAAGCCTTAGGTGCCTAATATGGTTTTAAACCATATTATGCGCCTAAATCGCATAAAAGTCGGTATTTGACGATATTCGGGTTGATTAAGGAAATCTGAGATTTTGACCAACCTTTATAGTTTAATATAACTTATTTATTATATAAAATCAGTAGAAAAAGGTTTGATATGTTAAGGATGTGTAAAACTCATTTTATTAGCAAAAAGGGCATTATCTTCAATTACCGAGCCTATGTAAGAACTCTATGTTATGATCAGTTTAAAATTTAATAAAAATTTCCAAAAATCCCTAAATATTATATTACATCAGTGGGTAAATGGTTTGGTGTCAAAATTTGAGTTTAATTAGGATTTATATCAAATATGACGTTTAATTAATAAAAAGGCTTTAATTTACGATATTGAGCATAACTCTCATTTTTTGACTATAAACTGATGTCAAACTTTTAGGACATGTTTAAATATCAGTAATAAAGGTTTTTATGCACTCACATTTTCAAAAATCTCGTTTTAATGTCAAAAGGGCATTATGGTCATCATTTAAGCAATTAACGGAAACATGCAAATGAATCGGATTACAAAAGAACCAGGTTGTATAACCTCAGAGGGTTATACTAACCTATAATATGGTCCTAGAGGAACCTTAAGACATATCTAAAACAAGCTAAATCGGGTCAGAACTGAAAGTCAAAGCAAAAGTCTACTTTTGCGACTTTCGGTTGCGAACCGAGCCTAAACTCAGAATTGTCGGGTTGAACATGCCTAAACATGTTCTTATATTATTTACCAAGTTATTTTAGTGTTTAAACATGTTCCATAACCTCTGCATTGCTAGTTATGAATTTATTTGCAAAAATAGTTTCTGTTGACTTTTTATTAATAAGTTTGACCCGACAATTGACCAAGTTAGAGTGATAATCAATAGGTGCCCTCTTAAGGGTTTATTACCTACATAATTACCAACTCATAGCCACTTTCAATTCGAAAAATGGCTGGACCATTAGTGATTAATCACTAAGTCAAAGCTTAATTACGACGGCTTTGACTTTTGGTCATTAAACTAAGAAAACTTGAACTTAGGAGGCTAAGATTACTTACAAGAGTACTTAGCACGAAAATATAACAGAGGAAAGCTTCCTAGAGCTCCAAGGGACTCCAGAGATTGAGTTGTGAAGTGATTTTGAGAATGAGCAATTGAAAGAATGAAGAACAAGGCCGTATATAGTAAATTCTACTTCACAAGATCACTCCACATGCCCCTATATTGATCCCTGATAATTCCAGGTGTCCCTAGTGCATGAAAAACCATTGGCACAGTCCCTGGTATCGATTTGAGGCATGCAAAGGCGGTGGAACTGGCTGAACTTGCAGCTGTCCACTTCTGTCTGCATCTGGTAGTCTCTCGCGGCCCGCGTAAGCATATATCTTGGCTTACGCAGTCCGCGACAATGGGGAGAATCGGTTTAAAGTTTTTAAATCTTTCAATTTGAATCCCTGGTCCATTTAAACTTTATTTTACCTTCATTTGTTACACTTAGGACCCCCATAGTTAACTTTTAAGGACCTTGGGTCAAAAACTAACTCCGTTAAGCTCCCGGTTAGTATTACGATCACCCGAATAGTCTTGATTTCATCGAAACTTCATGAGATTAATATCTAATATTCTTGAGAGCAACATATTAAATTATTACAATGTTTTTAGCACCGTTAAAAGGTCACTCAGAGGTAATTTTTAACATATTGACACTTTTAAACCTTATGCTTCGTAAAGTTTTAAATTTAAGCGCAAACGGCTTTCAGTGTCCGATAATTTTATTCATCAAAGAATACGAACATCTTATGAGGTCATTCAGAGGCACGAGTTTGGCATGATGACACGTTTGATCCTTTTATTTACATATCTACATTGTTTGACAACTTTAGTCCCTCCAGATCAATTCCTTGCACGCTTAAAGTCCATGACACGTGTCTTTATTATATTGGTCGTGATTTTACGAGGTGTTACAGTCGTTGTGGATCGTTGAGCACTGTACAGGTTATAGTCTGGTTTTATCAAAAAGCTTTTCCCTTTTTAAAAACCAAGTTCACTATAACCAATGGCTCTGATACCAATCTGTCACATCCCCAAAATCCACAAGCGGAGTATCACCATAGGAGGTGTGACATGACCAGGATCAAGCCACCAATCATATTGAACAACGTATTAAAGTAAATATAAAATCAACCACAATATAATTGGTGTCCAAAATAAATTAACTAAGTTCAAGTTATCAGCGGAAGCATAAAGTGTAAAACCAAAACATAAGTTTGAAAGCTCAAATGTTTAACATGGAACTCAACAGTCCATGTCCCACAATGACCTCTCCTTCTCGTGCAAGCTCCATCTAAGCACCTAACGACCTGCAAGGAATGTAGCAACGAATCAACAACAGAGTTGAGCGAGTTCACAGTTGGTTGTCAGTTTTAACATTGTTCCAAAAACCATTAGTTGTTTCGAAAACCATGAGTTAATCTTTTCCTTGTTTTCCAAACCATAATCAGTGGGGGCTACCCCATGTTAACCACTAGACCCGTTACCATATCGACAACTGACTGGAGTCATGTTTATGTGCCCTGCGTCAATGTCTATCATCATTGAATAAGTGCCCAGATCCATTAGTCCACTCCCGTCCTCTGCGGCACGGTGTGAGGCTTGTCAAACCTAATAGCGCTATTTAACTAATGACCCGCTCGCCATTGGCCCGGCGATTAAGTTGATATAAAAATGTGGGACTTCATGATAGAGTTTTCTCTAGTAAGTTATATGTTGTCATCCTTCCTATGGAGGATGGAGGTACGTAATCTACCCAAGGAGAATACGCAAGCTTAATGTTGTCATCCTTCCCATGGAGGACGGAGGAACATATTCTACCCAAGGAGAATATGCAGGTTCCGTTTTAGTTCCTTAACCTATTCCCAAACCACCGGGAATCCCATGCCTTGTAGAAAGTGTGAACTCACCGTAGGTTAGCTCGGCAGATACACGAAATGGTCACTTGAGCTATATGTGGTCAACCACGTCCTAACATGGTTACCATACAAGTCAGGTCTAGGTTTAAGTAGTGCACATAGGTTTACACATAAGCTAACAGGATGCGAACACGTAATGATCATGGCAAACACATTCAACACGTTAACAGTCAGGTATACATCATATCCAAACTTGTGCGACTCAGATGATTGGGCTTGCACAAGTTCAACGGTCCAATCATCTTGTGCGATTCGATAATTGAAGCCCAACTCACAACGGGTTGTGCGTAGGGGTGTAAACAAGCCCAGAGGCTCGAGAGCTACTCGTGATCGGCTCGGTTAAAAGCTCGAACGAGCCGAGCCTTAACGAGCCCGAGCCTGAAATAGAGCTCGTTTTGTTATCGAGCCCGAGCTCGAGTCTGAAATACAAAGCTTGTTTAGGCTCGCGAGCCTAAACGATCCCATACAAAATTTTAATTTTTTTTATATATAATATATTAATAATGATGATAACATTGATGAGCCGAGCTCGAGCCGAGCTTTGCCTTGTTTAAGCGATGTTGAAGTGAGCTCAAGTGAAGCTTTTAGCTCATTTAAGGTTATTCTCAAAATTGTTCGAGCCGATTCGAGCCGAGCTCGAGCTTTGGGTTTTACTAGCGAGCCGAGCTCGAGCTCGAGCTTCATAAAAACCTAACGAGCCGAGCTCAAGCCTGGTCGAGCTCGGGTTCGGCTCGGCTCGTTTACACCCCTAGTTGTGCGACTGAAACAGCACGGCCCAATAACATAAGCAACCCAACATTCACACGGCCCAAACAAACAAACAGAAAATCCACTTGTACGGTCCATTCATTTTGAACAATTAATACTCTTGTGTGATTCATATAACCTTGTACGATTCTATAAAATTTGTGCGACTGAGTTGGGCCGTATGGCCCAAAAATCATAACAAGGTTTAAACAGTTGTGTGTGGCCCAAGGCTTATGCGATCAGCACCGTCTTGTGCGATCCACATCGCCTTGTGCGATCATGCATAACTAAACAATACACTGTGCTTTATTGGTTGTACCTAGCTTGTGCGACCAACCCCTTGTCCCGAATCAGACTTGTGTGTTTGCACTTGAGCGATCAGGACTTGTGTGTTCTGATCTTGTACGATCCAAGGGTTTTGTACGATCGGTTACAATTTTCCTTAATTCTTGCAATCAATTCCTTAATCAATTTAAACAGTTTCCTACTACACATTTAATCGATTAAATCAGGCATTTTCCAATTAATTCTCATGAACCCTAATTAATTATCAACTCATGAACATCAACCTTTGCATAATATCCGTTTATTAGATCAATGATTTTGAATTTACCATTCAACATCTTAGGTTCAACTTACAAACTAATCAACATCTGAATCAGACTAACAACTAAATAACATGCATTCGGTCCTAGGTCTAATCAAAATCATCATACAATTTGTTGCCAAGAACAATTTCATCGTATACATTTATATGTATGAATCGAACATACATTCCCGAATCAAACACCAAACATTAAACATCACTAAACATCAAAGTTTCAACAACATAATTGCTAGCATGAAACCCTAGCTTCCATACAATCCGTAAAAAAAATCAGAATCATAACAATTCAAACTCATAACAATCATCAAAGATGTAACACTAACCGAGGTGTGTGAAATAGGATGAACTTGATCCAGATGGGAGCCTTCGGTTGAGGGGAGTGTTGCCGTTGAACAAGAGGGAGGAGAGGGAGCTAGGAGGATTAGGGTTTGGTAAACTTTGTGTGCTAGATGGTTATGGGGTTTATATATTGACGCCCCTTGGTGTCATACGAAAACAATAGGGGCCGGCCCATCATGGGCTGCCCTTTGAGTCGAGTATTCGAACAAGAGTGTGGGTCGAGGGAGGAATGTGCAATTGGGTTCATTGTGTGCGGCCCAAAGAATTTGTGTAACCGGACAATGTTGGGCGACTGGGTATATATATATATATATATATATATATATATATATATATATATATATATATATATATATATATATATATATATAGAGCGGTTAACATACATTACAGCTTAACGTACGACCAGTACGTCACGAAATCACGCACGTTCATCGGAAAATCACGCACGTTATAATCTCAAACAAACCAACATGCATTATTATTTAAATACACATGCGTGATTATCTTATTATCTTCTTCAACCTCCAAACCTGGGTTCAGCATCATCATTCCAGCTCCTTCTTCGATTCCGTTTCCAATGATAAACACTTCCTCATGTTTCAGACGGTCGAAATCAAAGTTTCGTCATATCCCTTCATCCTCTGTTCTACGATTAGATTTCGATGGTCGACAATTTGATGAAACTTTTCAAAATCAAAGATAAGTTTGAACCCAAATCGATAAAATTGACAGAACAATTGCGAATTTGAAGTGAAAGGAAAAGAAAATTGAAAAAAATCGGACGAAATTGATCAAACCCAGGTTAATTGAAAAAGAACAAAATCACGCACGTTAGATTGTAAAATTACGCATGTTGTCGTACGTAATGTACGTTAAGCCGTAATGTACATTACACTTTCTCTCTCTCTCTATATATATAGGGAGAAGATCATGCGAGAACCACCTCTTATTGCGAGAATCGCGAGAACCAATGTGAACACAACCAAAAATGCCTAAAAATATCTAAAAATCACACAAATTTTTTTTTTTTTTTTTTAGGTTTTTTGGGGGTTTAGTTTTTAGCATTTTAGCTTGGGGGTGGGGGAGGGGGAGGGGGGTTTAGGTTTTTTTTGGGGGGGGGGGGTAGGTTTTTTTTAGGTTTTAGTTTTTAGCATTTAGCTTGAGGGGGGGTTTAGGTTTTTTTTTGGGGGGGGGGTTAGGTTTTTTTTTGGGAGGGGGGTGGGGGTTAGGTTTTTTTAGCTATTTTAGGTTGTGTTCACATTGGTTCTCGTGGTTCTCGCATGAGCTCCTCCCTATATATATATATATATATATATATATATTACACACAATCACATAATGCAAACATATTATTCCATTAAAAATAACCTATCACATAATCACTAAACGTTCAAGAAAAATACATCAAAGTACAACGTAGGGTTTGAAATACGAGTTGTCACAAGGAAGGCAGGCAAATACAAAATAGACACACCTATAACGATGAAATCAAGTGATTTAGGGAAGTTATAAATTTTCGTAGTCGTTTGAAACATTTCCTTAAAAAAGAGCTACGCGAAAATGATATAACAGATCGTTCCATCAACCAAGGTTGTTTTTTGAAATGGTAATTCAATTGGACCTCAAAAAACAAAATGTATGAAAAAACACTCACGAACAAGTTGAGATTACCTTTGAAAACCTGCTCAAATATTCTTTGTTCCGTTTCCGACTCGGATCACAAGTAAAAAATGATTAAGTAAATGAAACCTTAAGATCGTATCATCATAAGAAAAAAAAATATAAAAAAACAAAGCAATAATTATACCGAGAATGGTGGGAACCCACATAGCAAAATACATCTTATGGCACCAGCACTGCGAATACGACATTGTTGGCTATAGAATTTCTTCAGGACCTCTGGGGCCACGTAATAGAGGAAAGTTCTGAACCATAAGTACAATTAGGCTTGATAAAATAAGCTATAATGAGTAAAATTCTGTTGCAAAAACAAATGTCAAAACATTTAATGAGTAATATTCCAATTTGGTAACTTACAATGCCTAAAGTTTAAACATCACAAGATTAGAGCTACTTTGACAGATCTACAAATTTTTTTTGTCATATGTAGTCTTGCTGTAAGTTTTCACAACCCTCACACGCATAGCTAACGATTACTTGGTCATTATCAGTCAAAACTTCAATTGCGCGTGTGAGCTCTTCTTTTCATTAGTGTAACTTCCTTGTCTAACAATGCACTTAACCATTAACCACCTTGGAAAATTCATCAGTTTTAGACCAAGTGGCGACGAAAAACTTTAAAGTACAAGAATCAGAATATGCACCTCATTCAAACATTTCATCAAACACCTCCCGTGCAGCCGTGTTGGTTCAAGGTTTGCTAATGTATTCTTTGATTAGCATAAAGAAACTTCTTTTTTCGGAAAACAATAAACTTTTCATGAAAAACTTTATAACATTGGTTGCATCATACAACGAACATTATAATGTGCGAGATAAAATTTTGGACCCTATTTGAAAATCTCCATTTAATATAAACTCATCAATCACTAAAATCTACTAATCACACAACCAAAAAACAGACCTTGTGAGAGATCGCCGGTTAACTCTGTCGCCAGAAACCTAACCTGCACGCAGTGTATCATTCACGTCATACAGAAGTCGTGAGTTGATGCAATTAATCAGATATGGTGAAATTGGAGTTGAATAAAGGAAAATTTGGTAGGTAATACCTGAAACCAATGACTTATGATTGAGAATTGAAATCTGAGATGAAGTAAAAGGTGTTTTATGGTAGATCGGAGATGATATGGTGAAGAGAGAAAAGATAGGGTTCTGATTGTCAACCGCCGTAACATATGTGATTTTACCTACCGCCGGAGTGTAATCGCCGTAGCAACCGTCACCATCACCGCCACCGCAACAGCCACAACCCCCTTTCACCACCGTCATCACACCGCCACCTCTCATCACTCCTCTCTCTCTCTCTCTCTCTCTCTCTCTAGATGGGTTTTTGTGTATTGTGTTTTGACAGAGTATGATACATGATGAAAACTAAAAACTAAAAACTCAATGAAAAGTTTTGTGGTACAATTAACAAACAATTTGTCTCAAACAACACAATTATGCTCACTTTGTGTATAATACAATACACAAATAAAATTCAATGAAATCGCATGAATTTGAGGTGAAATGAACATACAGTGCAAGCTCTATGTCGGCTCTAGGGCTACAAAACCTCCCACTCTTATCAAATTTGGGAATCTGGTATTTAGAAACACACGAAACCGAGTCCTCTAAGCTAGATTTCTCTAGTATTTCACCAACAGCA